>CACRXK020000789.1:1185-67739 GCA_902702795.2 Paramuricea clavata
CCCCCCCCCCCCCCCCCGCAATAAATAATGACCGGTCCCTAAAAAAGCTCGTATCCACGCTAGGTCTCATCCAGCGTACGTCACTTATTGCCATATTTTCCTGTATACAAGATTTCTTCAATACTATATTCCTAGAATGCGTGACTTTCTAATTCTGTATTCATTTTGGTTTGCCTACATGCATCTGATTGGTTTATTTTTATCACGTGGTCGGTTCATACCTCAACATTCCCATAATGCTCTTCGCCATCCCCAACTCTCGGTTCACCATTTGCATTTCCCTCGACAGGCCTCATTTCTTGAGCGTCTCCGTTTGGCTCCCTGTCACCCTCGTCGTCTTCGCCACCGCCTGTTGTCTTAAATATCACCTCGTCCTCGAAAGTTGTGAGAATATCAATGTTGAAAAATGAGGCAGTCACTGTTGGGTTGAACAGGTCGATGACGTAAATTACTACAGCCAGGATTATACAGGCAATACCTAGGAATATAAAATTATACGTACATAAAATTAGTTCAGTTGAGGTTTCTTTCTGTCGTACTGGACCTCTAGGGAGAACAGTTTAGAACTGATAAAGCTATCCAGTATAAATAAAGTTAGTGTACTGTAGTTTAGGTTTCCTCCTGTAGTAACACTCAATGGATTAATAAGAGATGATCCTTACTGAACCTCTAGGGAGAACAGTTTAGAACTGATAGAGCTATCCAATATAAATAAAGTTAGTTTAGTTTAGGTTTCCTGTTGTAGTAACACTGGATCAATAAGAGATGATCTATTCTGGACCTCTTGGGAAAACAGTTTAGATCTGATAGAGCTATCCAATATCAATAAAGTTAGTTTACTTTAGGTTTCCTCTTGTAGTAACACTGGATCAATAAGATCTATTCTGGACCCCTTGGAAGAACAGTTTAGAACTGATAGAGATATGCAGTATTAATAAAGTTACTTTAGTTTAGGTTTCCTCGTGAAGTAACATTGGATCAATAGGAGATGATCCTTACGGGATCTTTAGGAAGAACAGTTTACAGTAGAACTGATAGAGCTATCCAGTATCAGTAAAGTTAGTTTAATAAAGTTAGTAACACTGGATCAATAAAGGCTAATTTCCACTCAGGAAAATTATCCGTGGATTGGAACGGACAAGAAAATTTTTCTTTATCTTGTGAGCTCTGGGTTGGAACTAATGACTTTAACACAAAGAAAATTTTCTTGTCCGTTCCAATCCACGGATGATTTTCCTGAGTGGAAGTTAGCCTTAAGAGATGATCTATTCTGAACCTCTAGGGAGAACAGTTTAGAACTGATATAGCTATCCAGTGTAAATAAAGTTAGCTTAGTTTAGGTTTCCTCCTGTAGTAACACTGGACAATAAGAGATGATCGTTACTGAACCTCTAGGAAGAACAGTTTAGAACTGATAGAACTATCCAGTGTCAATGAAGTTACGAGTCGAACCTGTAAGCAAGGAGAGATAGAAGCACCATCCGTAAGTTGGTTCAAGTTTAGCATGAGAGTTAAATGGTATGACCAGATCAGGACCCCAACGTAGTGTCCCGTAGATAATGTTTCCTAATACCATGATTGAGCCAGTTATTCCCAGGAAGAGTGAGGCGTAGGATATCACCACGAAAAATAGTATGAGAGTGATTAACCATGTAGCAAAGGCAGTCCTGAAATATAGAGGAGATGGTGTTAGTGATGGGTCTTGAGGTGATGGTGCTGATGGGGTGATGATAATTGTGATCGTGACGATCGTTTGATAGTGATGCGATTGTGATGATGATGGTTGTAGTGTTGTAGACACACCCCTCTCATGATTGACATATTATAGAACAGTAGAGGAGGAGATTGTTATGGCATGGAATGTAGATAGTGAGAAATCAAGAAATATAACGTTTAAATTCAATAACGATGATGATGATGATGATGGTGGTGAAGATGATGATGATGGTGGTGGTGGTTGATGGTGGTGATGATGGTGATGATGATGATAATGATGATGATGGTGGTGGTGATGATGATAGTGGTGGTGATGTGAGGATGGTGATGATGATGGTGTTGATGATGGTGGTGATGATGGTGATGATGATGATGATGGTGGTGATGTGAGGATGGTGGTAGTGATGTGAGGATGGTGATGATGGTGGTGGTGATGATGATGGTGGTGGTGATGATGATGGTGGTGGTGATGATGATGGTGGTGGTGATGATGATGGTGGTGGTGATGATGGTGGTGGTGATGATGGTGGAGATGGTGGTGGTGATGATGATGATAGTGGTGATGATGATGATAGTGGTGGTGATGTGAGGATGGTGATGATGGTGATGATGATGATGATGATGATGGTGGTGATGATGATGGTGGTGGTGGTGATGATGATGATGGTGATGATGATGGTGATGGTGGTGATAATGATGGTAATGACGATGGTGATGCATGATGGTGATGATGAACCGCCGTTATCATCGTGTACGAGAAATGTACATACCATAAACATATATGGGTATAAAAGCCTGCCATTCGGTACGATCTCCCCCACCGGATATTTTCTCCGTCAATCGTGAAGTATTCAGCTATCCATAATATGGCGTAAGGTAGTCCTTTGAATTGAGCTTCACGGAAGTCACGATTGATTTTGCCGGCTGAAAGAAAGTGTAGAGTTAGAATCAACATCCTCGTGATTTAGAATACGCAAACATTTTGGACGCATTTTCAATTTATATAGGCTATGTAGTAAAGAGAACAGTTTAGAACTGATAGAGCTATCCAGTATAAATAAAGTTAGTTTAGTTTAGTTTAGGTTTCCTCCTGTAGTAACACTGGATCAATAAGAGATGATCCTAACTGAACCTCTAGGAAGAACAGTTTAGGACTGATAGAGATATCCAGTATAAATAAAGTTAGTTTAGTTTAGGTTTCCTCCTGTAGTAACACTGGATCAACAAGAGAAGACTCTTACTGGACCTCCAGGAAGAACAGCTTAGAACTGATAGAGTTATCCAGTATAAATAAAGTTAGTTTAGTAATTTAGGTTTCCTCCTGTAGTAATACTGGATCAATAAGAGATGACTCTTATTGGACCTGTAGGGAGAATAGTTTAGAACTGATAGAGCTATCCTGTATAAATAAAGTTCATTTAGTTTACGTTCCCTCCTGAAGTAACACTGGGCCAATAAGAGATGATCCAGGGAGAACAGTTTAGAACTGATAGAGCTATCCAGCATAATAAAATTCGTTTAGTTCAGGGTTCCTCTTGTAGTGACACTGGATCAATAAGAGATGACTCTTACTGGACCTCTAAGTTGAATAGTTTGGAAAACGATCCAATATAAATAAAGTTAGTAGTGTTTAAACAACTGTTTTATGTTGATACTAATTTCTCTCCTCCCTGCACTAGATTTAAAGATAAAGAGATGTAGAGAACTATGGTCATACTAACCAAATGGTCCGAAGCCAATACGTCCCTGCGCCCAAGGTGAGTTCCAGTGAAATCTTTCATTGTAATCAACTTTTTCAACTGTATTATTGTCCAGCCTAACGTTCACATCGGGTTTACCTGAAAAATTCATCAATATTCAGGGCCGTAGGAAGCTCTTTTCGATTGGGGGGGGGGTCTGGCCGAAGGCCGGAGGAAATTTTTAAATTTAGAGTCTCTGAAATGCCATTTCCTGGACTTTGGGGAAGATTTGACAGAATTCTGATGGTCAGAAAACAGCGTTATAGTATGTCGAAATTTACAATTCAGTAGTACTAAATGGGCGAAGGCGTATTTAATTAAGTAAATTAACTATATATTGGATAAGTTGCAGGAAAGTATGGGTAATATCTTCATTCTTTGCAGTTTTTCATGGATTAAATGATAAAGGTCTGCATGATTTTGAAAAATGAATGATTGCTACGGCCCTGATATTACGATAACCATTGCGTGGTTGATACTAGACGCAAACGATTCGTCATGAACGATCGTTCGTAAACAAGAGAGAGTTAGTGGTGTATTAGAGACGTTTGTCTATAAACCAGGGGTGTCTAGCACCGCCCCTAGAGAAGTCCAGTACCACCCCCTATGCGAATAGCGATTAGCGAGGTTGTTGTACAGCCATATTTTCAAATATACTGTATACGTTAACAAGCAAATTTACTGTACTGTGCTACAGCAACTGTCCAATCATGCATACGTGATAAAAAGCCGATATATACTTTATAAAGAAAAGATAATATAAAACGCAACAGAACGGCGAACATGCAGATTTGGCCATCTCAAATAATGGTAGTGTTGGGATAGTAGCGTTGCAGACTGCAGAGGGGAGTGGGCAGTAAGGCTCCCTCTTGCACCACCCCATGGAAAACCTGCACTCCTCCTTTGAGATGAGACTAGATCCGCCCCTGCTATAAACGCCAGAAACCGATGGATTATTCGTCAAGAGCTGTTGTTTCAGGGTGCGAATTGCGAACTTTTTGTGGCCAAAAATTTTAGGCCATGCTAGTTTGACTTACAAAGTTCAATGTTGACCTACATTTTTAAACTTTATGTTAAATATGTTATATTTTTCGATGAAAGTTACTCTAGAAGTTAAGTTTGAGGTTTTCTTTGCTGCCAAAAATTATCTGACGAGCCGTTCGTCAAGAGATTCCCAGAGGTTTATAATGAATGAAAAGTAGCGTACAAATGTTTCTCTGAAATTGTAGGCTGCGAAATTGGTGATGAGTTCTTATCCTTTATAAGTACACGAGATTTAAACTCTCAGTCTTCGGGAATCTAGTCCACTGCTCTACCTGTTGAGCTATCAAGTCTACAGAGATTGGCGATGAGTTCTTATCCTTTATAAGTACACGAGATTTAAACTCTCAATCTTCGGGAATCTAGTCCACTGCTCTACCTGTTGAGCTATTAAGTCTATAGAGATTGGTGATGAGTTCTTATCCTTTATAAATACACGAGATTTAAACTCTCAACCTTCAGGAATCTAGTCCTCTGCTCTACCTGTTGAGCTATCAAGTCTACAGAGATTGCTAACGAGTTCTTATTCTTTATAAGTACACGAGATTTAAAATCTCAACCTTCAGGAATCTAGTCTACTGCTCTACCTGTTGAGCTATCAAGTCTACAGAGATTTTGTGATGAGTTGTAATGCTTTATAAGTATACACGAGATTTAAATTCTCAACCTTCAGGAATCTAGTCCACTGCTCTACCTGTTGAGCTATCAAGCCGACAGAGATTAGTGATGAGTTCTTATTCTTTATAAGTACACGAGATTTAAACTCTCAATAATCAGGAATCTAGTCCACTGCTCTACCTGTTGAGCTATCAAGTCTACAGAGATTTTGTGATGAGTTGTAATGCTTTGTAAGTATACACGAGATTTAAATTCTCAACCTTCAGGAATCTAGTCCACTGCTCTACCTGTTGAGCTATCAAGCCGACAGAGATTGGTGATGAGTTCTTATTCTTTATAAGTACACGAGATTTAAACTCTCAATCTTCAGGAATCTAGTCCACTGCTCTACCTGTTGAGCTATTAAGTCTACAGAGATTGATGATTAGTTCTTATTCTTTATGAGTACACGAAATTTAAACTCTTAAGCTTCAAGAATCTAGTCCACTGCTCTACCTGTTGAGCTATCAAGTTTACAGAGATTGGTGATGAGTTCTTATTCTTTATAAGTACACGAGATTTAAACTCTCAACCTTCAGGAATCTAGTCCACTGCTCTACCTGTTGAGCTATCAAGCCTACAGAGATTGAGATTTAAGTTACGGTATTCAAGTCAAAAAAGAAATTGTTTTTCCTAAAATCTTCTGGTTAATACTTGAAGTAAGTGCAACGAACGTACTGTACCTTTCATGGTGACATTCACTCCCCTGAGTCCAATCTTAATGGCGATGTGTGCGTTGATTTCTTTGCCTGAGAAAGCCTTGTACAAAGTCGTGGTCTCGATGTCAGCGTGCTCCCATTCCATACCAAAGTTGGAAACTAAACGTCAGTCACAGAAACAATGTTTTTCAACTGTACATTAACGCCTGTATTCTAAAAGCTCACTCGCACTTAAAGAGTGGAGGTTCAATCTGAAGGCCCGTTCACACGGGCGATTTTTGCTGCGATTTTAGTTGCGATTTTCTCCTTTTGGAGGATGTAAAGGAGTGGATGAGTTATAAATGTTCCAGGTTATGAAATCTCATAACAACATCATTAAGTGAATCTACTCCTTCAGATCCTCCAAAAGGAGAAAATCGCAACCGAACGCAGCAAAAATCGCCCGTGTAAACAGGCCTTGAGGCTCTGAGCTTCCCTTGAGTGTCAATGCTGTTTTTGAATAGCTGGAGGGTTTGTGTCGTATCTTACTATGTGACTACTCACCCTCTAGCTATTCAAAAACAGCACTAACACTCGAGGGAAGCTCAGATTAAACCTTCACTCTTTGAGTGTGAGTGTGCTTTTAGAATACAGGCGTAAGACTACGTTGTCAAGCCATGCCGGACCAATACAAGGCGTACGTGTCCTGTTTCATTTGTTCATACGGTTAGCTATGCTCATCCCGTTTCATGGGACAAGCAGGGCGTCCTCAATTTAGCACGCAGCTAGAAAGATTAGTGGCGGTAATTTCTAGGTACCTGTTCGCAGCTATCTATTATCCTACAACTCTTCATTTTACCTTAACCTATCCTCAGTTATCATCTATTATCCTACAGCTCTTCGTTCTGTCAGTATCCTGCATGTATCACCAATATAGCCTAAACAAATCCTCAATTATCTAGTGCTATTCCTCATTTATGGACAATATATCCATAATCTACCTTCCAAGTATCCCATATCTATCTTCAACCTTTACAATTTTACCCCTTATTAATGCACAATCTACCCTACATCTATCCTCACTCTATCCCATTTCGTCCCTGAATATACCCTCTATCCCCTAACATCCCTAAATATCACTTACGTATAATGACTGCTCCAATGAACAGACTGACAACAATACGGATGGCCACATAGAGTCGCTGAAAATAAATTTAGACGCACACGTAAGTTATAAAGCACGTTTAGTCGTCAAATTCTTTGCCCCTACGCTCCCTAAGTGTCTGTAAAAGTTAATAATCAATTATGCAATAATGATAAGCGCCACACATTCTTGAGAGACATTTTTGTGCTGAAAGAGCTCTTTTACCAACGCCTAAATTGACTCTAATTGCGAAAATTGGTTTTATTTTTAGTCTCCCTGTGTTGGCAATAAAAACGAACGATGATGATTTATTATTTAAAAAAAATGAACAAGTTTTCGTTGGTACAACTACCAGAAAATATATAAGGAGAATTTCGGCGTTTCGAGGCGAAGGCCCTTAGTCTGGAGTAACTAGGGCCTTTCAAGGGCCTTCGCTCGAAACGTCGAGTCGAAACGAGAAAGAGTCGAAAATGGTTTGGAGGAGGTTTTGAACTGTGCCAAAAGTTATGAAAGGTCTTTTAAGATTCAAAACATGTTATCCATGCGAGAAAAATTATAGCACCAAAACGTAGGTGAATAATGTTTTTGGAGTGGCTTAATAATGCTTCTCGCGACATCATTGTGTGGAGGCTAGACTCTATTTAAAGAGAAAAAGAGCTTTTTTGACATTTCCGCGAAGGTATTCGTCATGATCTTGTTTCCTCATCATCTTTTTTAAAAACGCAAATTCTCTTGACTGGAAATGCTTCGCATTTTTATGATTACTTGATTAGATTTAATTTCGGGATTTAATTACTTGACAACGGAAGCAATTTAGTTATTTATAAAATGTTCCTTAATATTTTACAAACTGGTTGACGTGCGTAGCAAATTTTTCGCGTTTTAACGATGACGATTTAATTTCCCACACGGAAACGCGTTCTCTCACAGTGTGCAGTAATTTCACAATTGAACGAGTCATTATTTCTAAGTGTTCTCAACGAAAACAAAACCTAAAGACGGGTTGTCATGTTAAATAAAATAAACAGAATCTTTAAGTAAATTTTGTCGTTATGCCTTGTTATAGGGACACGTTTGCAGTCGATTTCACAAAACTTTTGCCAAAATGTTCCGAAATGTTTTCTTAAACAAGTAATTGTAAGTCCATTGTACTTTTTTATCTTAAGATGGATGAATAAAGCTATTATTATTATTATTATTAGTTCGCAAATTTCGTTGCGAAGTTCCAAAGCTCATCATAATAGTAGCGGATTACCAGCTAGATAAAATTCGCAAGTCTCACGAGGATAATATTCCCACGCAAGTTCTGTTGATTTAGCCAACGATAAGGAACATGTACCTTTGGAAATTGGAATCCGCTTAAATTCAGCCTCTTTGCGCCCCTCCCGTTCCTTTAAGAATTAAGGCCTAATTCCACGACAAGCGAAATGCGAAAAATTTCGCGCGAATAGGGTTGAACGCATGCGCAACATGATCTTGGAATGTTTCTCTGCGAAATATTTCTCTTCGCCGGGGAGTTGAATTCGTGTCTAGTCCGTTGCGAAATGGAAATAGCAAAGCCAATCAAATGCTTGTGTTTTGGATGACAAAATAGCAAAACCAATCAAATGCTTGTGTTTTGGCGAATTTTTTCTCTACTGTGGAAATCATAGTCTGCTCGCAGACTGCATCCCGCTCCCGCGCGGGATTACAGTCTGCTGTCATTCGACGCTAATAGAGACCTTAAGATTGACGTTTACGGCAAACGTGAAACCGCTAGCGAAGTTTTTGATTTTACAACTCTATTATTATAGCTTTCACACCAGTTTTGAAATATGTTAAACTTATTAAACTTGTGCTCTTTATCAATGATTTAAGAAAGCAAATTAACCACTAGTCATGCCATTCACCAAAGCAGTAAATTAAGATTTGGCGTTTCAAGTTGACGTTTGACGTATAAATTTCATGCTTTAACGACTACAAGCCCTCGTAGCAGTTCAAGCATGAAATTTATACGCCAAACGCCAACTTCAAACGCCAAATCTTAATTTACTGCTTTGGTGAATGGCATGACTAGTGGTTAATTTGCTTTCTTTAAATCATTGATAAAGAGTACAAGTTTAATAAGTTTAACATATTTCAAAACTGGTGTAAAAGCTATAATAATAGAGTTGTAAAATCAAAAACTTCGCTAGCGGTTTGACGTTTGCCGTAAACGTCAATCTTAAGGTCTCTAATGCCGTACAGCTACCGACGAAATATGATCGGCAGTTTTTCATTGGTTCGTTTCAAAATTATACTTGCATAAATTTGCTTAGCTAATTTCGAGACAAGTATACCGGTTTTACCGATTACATAAAGTTTCTGGGTGCTGTTAGGAAAGACATTACCACACAAAAGAGCATTTAATCTTTTGGGATGAATAAATTTGGTAGAATTTACAAAACTGGCATATTTTTTGCGAGTTTATATTTCGATTTCGTTGTATTGTTTTGCTTGACCTTGTCTATTGTCTATTGACCTTGTTTACATAATATAAGTTTTATTTAAAGTAACGCACCTGATTGGATAATAAAATTAGAAAGCCATTAAAGTGCTGAAGTGCACAATATTATATCTATTTATACGTCTACGTCACTGTACAGCATTAGTGACAAATGGTCGCAGACTGTAATCACTACGAGAGAAAATTTTCGCACAAGTGTGTTTTCGCGCGAAATTTTTCGCATTTCGCTCGTCGTGGAATGTTTATTGAGAAAGTCAGCAGAAATAGCCATTAATTATGCCAGTACTTCATGTGATTCATGAGTGCTTAAAGTCCCTGTCACACTATTGCGTATGAGAGAAACGTATGAGAAGCGTATGAAAATTAATGAAATAATTTTCATACGCACAAAAATCCTTTGAAATGCCAGCGTATGAGTACCGTACATCTGGCCACAGTTAATCTCATTCTATTAACTGTGATCTGGCGTACCTCTAGCGTATTCAGCGTGTTATCGTATAAAGCATAAGTCCGATACGCACAAAATTTTTGAACATGCTTAAAAAAATTTTCTGCCTCGCCGTATGCCACCATATGCGACCGTGCTTGAAACGTATACAACCTATGCCTAACGTACCCCTAGCGTATGTCAGCGTATACCGGCGTATGAGTGATATTTTTCATACGCTGGCATACGCTACTACGATACGCAATAGTGTGACAGGGCCTTAACATTGCGCAGTTAAATTGTGAGTAATGTCGCCACTCGTGAAAGCCAAGGGATTGGGATTATCTGCTATATCAATATCTCATTACTTAATTAAGGGCAAAAATAATAATAATTCCAATAACAAGTGCATTATCTGAAAATCACGGGCCTCTTGAAAGCCCGGGCCTGTATAGCCTATAGGCTTGAGCCTACTGGGTAATCCATCACTGGGTAATCCATCAGAGGCTTTGTTTACAATTAAAAACCGACTTGTGAATTTCAATATGAACTTTTCGTTGCGAAAACTTCCGAAACATTTTGATAAAAGTCGACTGTAATATAATATAATATTAAATTAGCATAATTAACATATTAATTTTTAAGCTATAGGCTTTGTGGCTCTTTCTTTAGAAAACTTATTCTGTAGTCTAATTGTGTTTCATTGTCGTAATCAACCAATCATAGAAGCTGTTAGTGCTACGGCTTCGTGCATGATGACCCTTTCATGATAAATGACACGAGAAAGTTTTGTAAGGATTAAGGAATGTAAACAAAGATTAAGTTTTTTCATTAGCGCACAAATGAACATAAATCATGGAAAAGAACGAAACAAAATATGCGACAAAGCACAGGAAGCCAGAAAGGGATGACCTCTTGTGCTGTTTCACAATATTTACTTTCGTTTTGCAATCGAAAGTGTATAATTTAGAGCACGCGTGGGCGATGTCAATCGTGGCTGTCATGTTTCATTTATGATGAAAAGTAAGCGTTGGAATTCCTGGCTGCCTATCTCCGTCTTTCAAAGAGTGGCGGGCGTTCTAAGGCGGCCATGTCTTGAAATATTTAATGACAAAACTCTTTTGAATAAGAGTTTTGTAGTTTTTGTAAGGTTTTCTGTGACGCAGGTGTCAGAGCAAGTGGGCTTTCATGTGTGTGGTCATGGTATCTCGTTGCCCACGCATGTCAAAGAATCAGTCGACGCTTCGCCGAAAGTCGTAGGGTTTGTCCGGGCGCTCCGATTTTCTCCCGTAGGGAAAGTTGACAGGGTGGGTTTAAGATAAACATAAGTTAAAACACAGTTAAGAAAGTAATACCACAGTTGTTGTGGAAGATAAAATATTTTAGGCTAAGTATGTATAATTAGGTAAGCGTAAACATGTCAACTTGCGCTACACAAATCTCTCAGTAATCTTAGGTGGAAATTTCGGACGAATTTATTTTACGTACTATTTAAAACCCTAACTGACCCAGGAACAGTCGCGAATAATTCACCCACTGGACTTTGGGGCTGAGAGAAGTCGTTTCGAGTTAGAACGCAAATTGAGAACTTGAGTATAATTAGCAAGAAGTGCGTGTCGATGAACCCGGCTTCCCAATAACTTTGGACTAGGAAACTTTTCGAAAAAAATACTGTGGGTGGCTATGTGGGGTTGAAGGTACCTTACCAAGGGGGGTGCGAAGGCGTCTCCCCACGAAGATTTTGAAATTCAGACCATTTTGAGATTTAGACCATTTTGAAATTTAGACCGTTTTGAAATTTAGGCATCTCCAGCCATTTTTGGGGAGTAGTTTTGTAGATGTTGTCATATCCAAATATTTAGCGAAAATATATAAGTATGTATGTTATAAAAGCAAGAGACCTTTCCCTGAACGTTTCTTTAGTATAAGAATGATGCGGCCTCTATTGGCAACCCTGATGAAGGGAGAGTCCCCCCCCCTCCCAACGTAATTAAGGGAGACCCCCTTCCCAACGTGCCCCATTCTTTACCTCTCTATGTCTGAAGCCAGGTAGCACGACGAAGAATGAAAAGGCCAACAAGACGAAAGCTAGGATCAAACCAACTTCCAAAACGTCAACCGTCACCGCCGTCTTATTCTCTCCATAGGCCGTCTGAAACGGCTTATCACGAAATGCGTCGTAGAGACCCATGTTTACCAGCGACACAAAGTTTCAATTTGCTGCTAGAAAGAAGCGAAATACATCACTGTAGCGCTTGTGGACGTGACTAGGCTAGCATGCTCCCCTGTACCGCTCAATGAAGCCTGTTCACTGTTGTCGTATTGTATGTAGGTCGAGGGTAAGGCTATCATGCAGCATTTTGGTTATAATCATATAGAGGGCAAAATTACTCAAATATGATTGGCTAATGATGAGGGCATTTTTTCTTAATTCAGGGCAAAATTACTTGTACCTGATTGGCTGAGATGCATGCAAGCGCGGGAAGAAGCGCGGGACGGTTCGTAGGTTCGATTCCCACCGTGGCCGGGCATATTTTTCAAGCTCGCCCGATGTGGATATACACTCAGAGTAACACCACAAACAACTACTTACTAGTTAATACTAATCTCCATGGGCTTGATAAGAACTGTATTTGATGGATATTGTAGATGGAATTATTGAGTGGAAATGTATGTACATTTATCAGACCTAACCATGAACAGAAGCGAAAAATGCAACTTTAGGTCCTTGGCAGGAATTGAACCTACGCGGCCCCTGCGTTTCCGGTGCAGCGCTCTAACCAACTGAGCTACAGAGAGACAGTTGTCTTGATAAGAACTCATTATACCAATATCTGTTGGGGGTAGCAAATCTTCGAGTTAAGCCCCTCGAGTTAAGCCCTTCGAGTTAAGCCCCGACCACGCCCTTTCGAGTTAAGCCCCGACCACGCCCATACCACGCCCATGTCACGCCCATTTCCGTTGAGGGCTTAACTCGAAGTACATAACTGGAATTAGGTACTTGGAGTTAAGCCCTCTAGAAAATAGGGGCTTAACTCGAGCAAAGTCAACCATTTTGTTCTTCGAGTTAAGCCCCAACGTTTGAAAGATGTAAACGAGTTACGGTTAATCTGATCCCAAACAAATTAAATTATCATTTGGATCGCGTTTCGTTCAATCACGGTTCAATACGTTTTATTTCAGCCGACGTATTATATATATTAGGGACTTTAAGATTGACGTTTACGGCGAACCGCAAATTTCAAATCGTAATTTGAAGTCAACTGTTAGATGTTGGAAGTTAGAGCAACTGAACTTGTGCATAAAAATTGGACTATGAATCAGCTACTTTTATCTATTAATAAAGGAATAAAGATTGACATTTTCTGCCGTAAAAGTCAATCTTAAAATATTATCAAATTTTATACCGGTGTCCCACAAAACACCGGACTTTGTTTGATTTCATATAACGAAAAAGCTATAAAAGCTATCGCAATGAAATAAAGGTCATTGCATTCATAAATGACTAACTTAGATTTTGATATATAAAACACTTAAATTTACATGCAATATTGTGCGAGATACAACCAAAATTAAAACATTATTTAACAATTATAACTGCATCAGTATATATAATTATAAGTGTTCTTTTACTGTATGCTAATTTTTGTTATTTTCAAAAACATTAGTTCAACGTTTAAATTAACATCAATAGCGCAGTCAATATTATATATCAAAATCGAAGTTAGTCATTTCTGAATGCATTATCGCTTTTATAGCTTTTACGTTACATGAAGTCAAAAATACTGTCCAGTTTTTTTGAGACACCCGGTATTTAATATAAGGTAGATTTGCATTACGCAGTTTGTGGAGCGATCGACATTTTGCGACCGCTTTCCGTTTTGAAATGTGTGCAGTCTAATGAAATCGTTTCATATAATGAAGACTGGAATAGTTGTAAGAACCATATAATGTGAAAGTGCATATTTCCAACGAAAGTGCATATTTCCACGTTGAGAATTGGGTCTAAAACTATTGAAAATTAACTCCATTTACTCTTTAGGACTTAAGTTGATGAATTGAACTTCAATAAATTACCTGCGTATGCATAGTTATCATAAACGTCTTGTAAACCAGCCCTGAGCTCATGACACGTTCATGATTATTTACTAATCAAAATATAAGTTAGTCTATTATGAATGCAATGATCTTTAATTCATTGCGATAGCTTTTATCATAGCTTTTACGTTACGTGAAATCAAACAGAGTCTGGTGTTTTTTTGAGACACCGGTATAAAATTTGATAATATTTTAAGATTGACCTTAATTTGCCGGAGATAAGGTCAATCTTTATTCACAAGTTGCTCTAACCCCGAACAGCTAACAGTTGACTTCAAATTACGATTTGAAATTCGCCGTTTGCGGTTAGCAGTTTCCCGTAAACTTCAATCTTTAAAGTCCCTAATATATATAATACATCGGCTGAAATAAAACGTATTAAACCGTGATTGAACGAAACGCGATCCAAATGATTCTTTAATTTGTTTGGGATCAGATTAACCGTAACTCGTTTGCATCTTTCAAACGCTGGGGCTTAACTCGAAGAACAGAATGTTTGACTTTGCTCGAGTTAAGCCCCTATTTTCTAGAGGGCTTAACTCGAAGTACCTAATTCCAGTTATGTACTTCGAGTTAAGCCCTCAACGGAAATGGGCGTGACATGGGCGTGGTATGGGCGTGGTCGGGGCTTAACTCGAAAGGGCGTGGTTGGGGCTTAACTCGAAGGGCTTAACTCGAGGGGCTTAACTCGAAGATTTGCTACCCCTATCTGTTGTGGTTTCAATATCGCAACTTGCCGCAAGCAGTTTTTAAAAGAAACAATATGTCTTTTATGAAAACTTATTTGCATTCAATGTGTATATATGTATATTGTTATGTAAAGACTAACGCCCGTATTCTAAAAGCTCACTCACACCAGGGGCGGATCCAGCTAAAAATCTGACTGTAGCATAATTCCAAAGTGAGGAGGCACCACGTAATCTAGGGGGGTCCGGGGGCATGCCCCCCTGGAAAATTTTTGAAATTTGAAGCCCGGAAACACCATTTCCTGCATTCTGAGCATCGAATTCTGTTCTAAAATTTGACCTTAATAAGGCCGTATTTTAGACAAAAAGTTACAAAAACACGTAAAGAGACAGTAAAATGGTTAAACGACATACCAAGTCATACCAGATCTACATTCTTAATTACTGTATCCAAAGTTTAAGACCAGCCTTCCTCCCCATATTAATATGTAATTTAATATCATACCGCACATGTGTAACATACATATAAACACAATTACAATCAATGCATAAAATCAATGGGCAGAACGATATATAACGCAAACAGACACATTTATATACTGAAAGAAACCTTCTGATTAACAGAGATTCAACCCCTTAAATATACAAGCCAAATGTCGAGGTTTTGCTTGTATTTTTGAGTTACGGTAATTCAGTATAAAACGTACCCTATCTCTCAATCCTAAGCTTTGTGTTGTTATCATTTACCAATGTCAATGTGGAAAGTTTGTATCGCGCGGCGGAAATATCGGACGCGCAATTTTGATGCTTTCTATATATTTACTATTAAATTTTCGAAATCTCCGGCGCGCAATTTCCAAACACTGGCACGGAGCGTTTACATTTATATTCTGTTAAGTTTATTAATATATTCTAATATTCACAAGCTTACCTGACCCGAACGTGGTTCAACGAGCGCGCTCTTTCACCGTTTCGAATTGTAATTTCGAAAAATCACACACAAATACCTCGCGATCTTTCAGGCGATCGGCCTTAACTTTGCTGCCGATGGCATCCTCACATAGCGCTTTAGTCTACTTAGTTTTTCTTCGAAAGAAATTGGCTCGGTAAAAGCGCAAACAAATATAGCCAAATAACATCGCTCTAAAGTTCCTATCGAATTGCGCAACTGTAGCTGACTGTAGCTGACTGTAGCGCATTGCAGCACTGTGATTGGTTTGCTTCATCTGACTGTAGCAAAAATGCTAAATTTAGTAACTCGTCCCCCCGCTGACTGTAGCATTTTGACGTAAGACCCCCAGTTGACTGTAGCATTTTGACGTCATAAATCGCTATATTTAGACCACTTTTCTGAACGCTTTTTGAACGATGTTTAAAAAATTTAGGTGATTTCCCCTAAAAGCGGGCGTTGTTTTGGGTAAAATTCAGGTTAAGATAAGCGCGTAAAAACGTAACTTAATATTCGTAGCTCACAAAAAACGTACGGACATCTGGTCGAAGATGCGGAAGTTAATTTTTTTGAGATAGAGAAACTGGAAAACTTCTATAAGGAATTTTTACTATCACCACATTCAGTATTAAAAATACTTTTGCACGAAAATCTGACTGTAGCATTTGCTACAGTTGCTACAGTCTGGATCCGCCCCTGCACACTCACACTCACACTCACACTCAGTGAGTGGAGGTTCAATCTGAGCTTCTTTTGAGTGTCAATGCTGTTTTTGAATAGCTGGAGGGTTAATGTCGTACCTTACTATGTGACTACTCACCCTCCAGCTATTCAAAAACAGCATTGACACTCAACGGAAGATCAGGTTGAATCTCCACTCATTGAGTGTGAGTGAGCTTTTAGCATACGGACATAAAAGCCTGGTTTCCATATATGGTCGTAATAGTCGTAAAAATAGAGTCACGTCTTTCTCAACGGCCAGCTTATAATAGTTTATACCTGTAAACCACATATAAATCATAAGTATTCTCTAGTAATAATCACCCGCGTATTTTCAGTTCTAAAATGTTGTATTTCGGCTGATGAGAAAGATCGTAACTCAATCTTTACGGCCGTTACGACCATATTGAAATCAGGCTTAAACTCGAACGGTCGATTGATATAAAGGATAAACTACCCGAAAAATACAAGAAGAGCGCAGGCCCCTCCTACTTGTATTTTCATATAAGCTTTCATCAATTCTGTTTATTATGTCACACTGCCTACGCGCAATTCTTAAACGCTCAAATTTTCAATCGCTTTCAAGAAGAGCGGAATTACCCACAAAGTTCGTATATTTTCAAAGAGCCCTTTCGACAACAGCGCCTGTTTAGACAAGAAAACTATAGCATGACAGTGTCAGGCAGGTCACGCAAGAATGCTCCCGTAAAAAAATATTTGAATAAATGTGATTTATAACTACAAGCTAGCCAGCTATTCCTGCGTGTTGGCTGCCAGGGCACAGATAACGCAAAATACAATTTGCGAACTTCCGTGTGAGAATCAAGAAATCCGAAAACAACTTTCATGCATGCAGGAATTAAACGTCGAAAAAGATGCATTATTCACAGAAGCCTTCTGTTAATTATTAAAGGCTGGGTTACACTATAAAAGTTTCTGTGATCACAGTAGGAATTTTGCAAAGGTAAATTCTAAGTTTTGAAAGATTTGTAAGAAATGTTTGAGGGAAACGACTCGGTGTTAAACAATGAGTAGGCAGTTGCCTAAAAAAATTCTTACAAATCCTCCAAAGAATTTTATACCCATGCAAAATTCCTACTGTGATCGCAGAAACTTTGATAGTATAAACCCCAGCCTTTAGGCTTTAATTTTTCGTAGATTCTCGCTAGTTTTATACTGAGAAGCGTAGGAACGGGAAATGATCCACTATTTGTGCAATTAACTCGCGTTCTGAATAGCCTGTACGTGTTCAGATGATTGAATATTGCCTTGAATAGCTTTAGCCATGTCAAAAGTCTACCATTATTAAACTACTTTGAGCGTTGCCTGAAGAATCTCAAGATCTGAATATACAACTTGACGTTTCAAGTGATAGGGCTTCGTCTGGAAATTCAACATTCTTCAGGCAAACCTGTTGCATATTGTATTTCAAGGCCACCACCTATGGAGTTGTTTGATGAGACTGGCTAACTGGGCTGAATGTCTTACGGCAGCTTTAAAACTTCCCTTAAATAGTGTGGATAGAATTACTCGCTTTAGAATAGAGGTTAACTTGTCTTGAAGTTTATCCAAGTCTTCTCTTGTCGCAAAGGTCTAGTCGGCTCTGCCTAGCCCGCGCCTAGTACAGAAATGGTTGGAAATAAGAGCTGAGTTCGTCCTTTCAAGAACGTCGGTGATTGGTAGCGAGTTTCGTCCCAAGAAGAGCGGCGAGCCTTACCCAAGATAGCCTAAGATACATTTCTAATGGTATATATTTAACAATACACATCATTGTCAAACAGCGATACAATATATAAGTTGCAATGACAATGTTTAATTATCAAACCCTTCGAAATAATAAGCCATTTATAACCTACCTCTGTAGAATAGTACCTTCTCTGCAGCGGCAAGCAAAATGATGCGACTATTTTCCTCACAGCGAAGTGAAATATTTTCAATCGAAAATGCGAACGCTCGCACGGAGGCGTTGTTTGTCAAATATGACGATATTAAACCCTCTTTCAAATGCACGCTGTATAAAAGCGAAGATCCGGTCATTATTCACAACGAAACAACGATACTAAGAAACGAACGAGAAACGAAACTTACCTTGTCAGCTGAGCTTTAGCGTAAGCTTGCAAATGCGGATATTTCAGAATTCCTAGTAATTCGAAAGCTGTTTTGAGCACCGAATTCCTGACTTTGTATTTTCAATTTCAATACAGCTTCCTGGTGTGCGAGATATATGTTCGGTCATGCATTGGTAAACAGCGCATACTATTGGTTCCCTCGCCGCAACCTGATACATTCCTGCGACAAACGCCCTGTTTCGCCGTCTTCCTGGTATTACGGCAAACGCTCTCGTCCGTCCTTGGTTTAAAAGTTCCACCGTTGAATTCGATCTACAGCATTACCGCAAGAAGAAGACTTCAACTAGCTCCTCTACAATGGCAACCTACATTGGCCCGAAGGCCTTTGCTGTGTTTGCTGTCATCCTGATCCACTGTTGTGATCAGACAGGTTAGTAGCATAGTATGTATTACCATTCTCCAAATCTTCAATATCGGGTTTCCATCATAGGCAGCGATGAAGAATATTACTCGAAGGATTTCACGTCAAACTACCTGAAAAACATAACAAGATCTCCGACGTTTCAAAACGTCCTTGTTATATTTTTCAGATATACGTTGAAGAATATCATCTACTGTAAAATCTTGGGGTTTCAGTGTAGGTGATATTCTACAGTATTCATATTATTGCTTGAAGGAACACGCTGTCTAAAAAGCGCAGGAAGAACTTTAACATGTTTTGCTGTAAAGACTAAAGGACACCGTTTTTTCCTTGCTAATTGTTGCATTCTTGAAGCAAGTAGCTTGTTATTCATATCGACTGTAATCTATACTTTATGTCTTCCGATGCCGGAAGCGAAATATTTTGGCGTGAAAATTTTTTAATATTTTTTTTATTAATTAAGCGTCTATCTTCCAGTGTATATATTCCATTTTAGGAAGTATGGGAATCGAATGACCCATGTACTTGTTTAAACCCTCGAAATAGTAAATAATATATCGTGTTAAGATAGGTTATGAATGAATTATTTGCAGTATACAATGTCAATGAGACAGCGTCACAATGTGGTATACTGCCTTCGTTCGCTGACTTAATTAACTGTGATAGATTATTTAGCCAATGGCTTGCTATATCCAACAAACAAACTCCCTTCGTTTTGATAGCAATTTGTCACCTATTCTGAAATGCAACTATTTGTGACTTCGTGACTGTTGTGATTATACATTTGGATGCTATTATTGTAAATTCCTCTAGCCTAGGCATTGTCATGTATAATTATATATCAAACACTTGGTCTTGGAGCAAAGGAGCCCGAATCTTGCTAGCTTCAAACATTTGAAGCTTTAAAATCAAGATTACCCTACAAGATGTATTTCAAAATCTATTTGTCAGCTAGTGTCATATTTCACATAAACTTTCATTTTGTGCTTAGTTTGGAAGGCCAGGGCACTTATATATTAGGAAGGGGGACTACCTACATTGAAAATCAGCGCCCTGTTGAAAACTAACAATTTGTCAACTAAACGCTAAGTCCTTCTTTTGTTGTCGGTGAAGTGTTTACAAACCACTGTCTTGTGAGTTTATGTCAATTTATATAGTGGTTAACTAGGTTCATATATTTTGATTGTGTTTCGTTAGAATTTTGGCGTGGTTTTGTATTATCGTCTATGTTGCCTCGATAAATCCAACATAAAGAGTAGAAACTGGACTGGTTTATGCAGCATAGCTCGAATAGTTTGATTGCTAGCTTTAGTAATCGAAAAGCTTGTATAAATAATTTGACATAAGAAGAATGTGCAGTCTTTCAAGACCCCTACCTACGCAAGGAATCGGAATTTTAGATAATTTATATAATTGCTTCTCAATTTAAAAATGCGTAATCGCATCAAAGAGTCTTTGCGCTTTTAATTAGGACTGTACCGGAATTTGAAACGAAAAGGAGAAACAATGATTGAATATTTTGCCAAACGTATTTCCTGGTGTGAAAGTTTAAATTCTTGATATTGATAGCAGCAGCTACCCACATGGTTTAAATATATTGTTTTGCTTTCATATATATTGATGTTACAAAAGGATACTTTGTTAATATTGAAACTTGTTTTCAATCTTTCATGAGATTTCGCTTTTGACCATAGTGGAGATATCGGCTGTAAAAATTCCTAGCCCTACGACCGTAACTACAGGAATTGAAATCCATAGAATGAAGATCTCTTAATTAGATTGTATTAGGTAGTGTCAACAATAACAAGCTTTCGTTGATAGGGATGTGCAACTACTTGAACAATACAAGCAGAACTTGAATATATTGATTAGACCTTGCTAAACATGCAAATGAGTCGATCGTATAAATGAAAGTGCATCACAGCACGATTAATATAGATCTCTGTAGAGATCAGAGTTTGCAGTCACGCGAGCTTGGTTAGCTGTTCTTAATACTTTCCCAACATTATCATGTATTCTATTCGAGGTAAAACGTAGTTGGAACACTCATCAAATCTTTATTTTGGTAATCCAGAGCTTGAAACGTCCCCCCCGGCGTAACAAAGCGTCATTGCCAATTCTCATCACCTGACCGGTGCTAAAAGGATTATGCTTACGAAGGCGAAACCACTCTATCATTCGCGCTTTCACGCCTACGCCCCGTGCTCGTTTGTTTGTTTTCAAAACATGAATTTGCTAAATATTTTCAGAGCATATCAATTTTATAAATGTGTTTTTCTTTTTATGATTATGATTTTGCGCATTCCATGGGCGCATTTGCGCTCTTTACTTCCTTCATATGCTGAGAATGGTTGCGCACGGAAAGATATGAAAAATATAAAGATATGTATTTTAGAAGCGACAATTTATTGAAATCTTTCCTTCAGCTGAAGAACACTCTCGAGAGAATGAATATTGTTGTTCAACGGAACTCGCGAATTAATATAAGTTGGAAGATATAACTGTCACATGCTGCATCGGAATTCATTTCCTCATGTATTCTCGGAATAACACTCAACAGCCTGCGAAATCGATTCCCGTAAACCCACTCTGTGGAAGACTTTTTAAAATGGCATTTCGTTATCTTATACGTCGATGTTTATCTCTGTTAAAACGGAAAAATCTCAAGCATGTTTGTTGATTAAGACTGGCCGGGATTCATTCTTTCATGTCAATAACAACATGGGATTTCAACTCCAGGAATTATGAGTTCTAGTGTAGATTGTGATAAACAAGAATTTTCCGGCTTGGGCTTACCAATATTGGCAATAACTCCAGCTGTATGTTGAGCTATGAAATATGAAACCTCAGATAAATTCCTTGTATAGCTGCACTTGGCAATAATACGTTATTATTATATCAAACTATTTTTTCTCATTTCTTAATCTTTACAAAATAAGCAACGTGATATGGGTCCCCTACTGGTGAATATTACATTCCTGGGGAAATTGAAACAATTTTGCGTCGCATAATTAACAAAAACAACAAAGAGAGCGAATTTTAGTCTGTTGCTAAGATCCATTGTCACCTGTCGAAACTTAAACCTGGATCTTTATCAATGCAAATATATTATTCAAATCATTTCGAGTATATTACATTTTGTATCCAGCTGGCGCTATTGTTGAAGTACCTACAGCCTATATCCTTCCTTTGGCTTTGAAGTTCCCTAGTTTTTCGTTTCAGATTTTCGGCGGGCAGGTTACTAGGGACACTAGGGAGCAGTACGATGCCGACAACGAACAACGGGTACGGAGTACGTACGGTTGAAAGCTTGTTTTCACATTGCTTTAACAGAGGCAGACAAAATTTACATATCCCAGAGCATACTTTTCACCGTAGCGACCTTGGCTACAGCGTAAAAATTACATTCTTGTGTTGTAGAACAGAATCAAGAACATGGCACATTAGCACCGAAACTGACTACGCAACGTTGTAGGTTGGAGAGTATTTTTATAAAGAAATGATGAAAATTAAAAGATGAAACTTGTGCCGAACACAAAACCCCCATGCATAAAACATATTTGGGATAAATTTATTATGACAAGCATTTAGTATTTGCACACATATAACAAAAACTATTTTAAAAGTAGTCGGTATAGTTTGTCGTCATCATCTTACTATACTTTGAAGTCTACCTACTGCTACAGCCTGACCATCCCTTTGGCTTTGAAGTTCTGCACTTTTCTCAGGAATTCGCTTTCCATGAGATTTCACGCGGTCCTTTTCAGAAACCCTGCGGTTTACATAATCGAAGTACTATTTGAATCCAGACACATATCTACAGTAATGTTTTTATCAGGAAAAATCTAAATGCTCCTAGGCAGATACTTTGCAAAGGAACACAGCTTTTATAGAATGGTCTAGACTTGGATATGTTGTATAATTATATACTTTGCCGCTTTAATTAGTATGTGTCTCAGCAAGTTTAAAATTTTTCCTGAGTTTTCGATACAATTCTCAAGACAGAGTCAGAGTTTCATATAATGATCGATACGGACTTGCAGGAAGAACAGTTTAGAACTGATAGAGCTATCCAGTATTAACAAAGTTAGTTTAGTTTATGTTTCCTCCTGTAGTAACACTGGATAATAATTACCTTACTGGACCTCTAAGACCGTAGGGAGAAAAGTTTAGAACTGATAGAGCTATCCCGTTTAAATAAAGTTAGTTTAGTTTAGTTTCCTCCTGTAGTGATACTGGATCAATAAGAGATGATCCTTACTGGACCTCTAGGAAGGACAGTTTAGAACCGATAGAGCTATCCAGTATAAATAAAGTTAGTTTAGTTTAGGTTTCCTCCTGTAGTAACACTGAATCAATAAGAGATGATCCTTACTGGACCTCTAGGAAGGACAGTTAGAATTGATAGAGCTATCCAATATAAATAAAGTTAGTTTAGTTTAGTTTCCTTCTGTAGCAACACTGGATCAATAAGTGATGATCCTTACTGGACCTCTAGGAAGAACAGTTTAGAACCGATATAGCTATCTAGTATAAATAAAGTTGGTTTAGTTTAGTTTCCTTCTTAGGAACACTGGATCAATAAGAAATTATCCTTACTGGACCTCTAGGAAGAACAGTTAGAACTGATAGAGCTATCCAATATAAATAAAGTTAGTTTAGTTTAGTTTCCTTCGGTAGCAACACTGGATCAATAGGAGATGATCCTTACCGGACCTCTAGAAAGAACAGTTAGAACCGATAGAGCTATCCAATATAAATAAAGTTAGTTTAATTTTACTTTACTGTGAAATCTCGGTTAATCTTTTATCTGGCAAGATTTTAAAAATATTTTCATGTTTGAACATGTCCATTATTCAAATGAATTTTGATAAAAGAAAGAATGAGGAAATCAACTGTAGACATGTCTCCCACATTGTTTCACTTTCCAAACATTCTTCCTGTTTGCTCAAGGATTATCTTGCCAAAATATATTTGACGCACGGCGAGGGCGTACATGGGGAGATTTTGCTCTTTTGGTAACGGGGGGGGGGGGAAGTTTGATATTTTTACGCACGTGATTTTGTTTCACAATGACGCGACCTTTTTTTTTGGGGGGGGTGGGGGGCGTTATGGAAATTCCTCCAGTATGGGGGCGGAACCTCGTAATCATCTATGACATAAATAAATATACTTATGACATAATACATATATATGACATAATAAAATATACTTTCAAATTATTATAAAACGTGTCTAAAATGAACGAAATAGCATTTCGCAGACCATAAAAATACAGTTTCCGGGGGACTATTCTTCGGAAGGCCGGACTCCCTAGTTGTTCTGTGTATGCGATGATTGGACCCTTTGGGCTGGTGTAATGGTACCCCACATTTGAGATATCCTCGCTAAATATGGTTGTTTGTTTTTCCAGTGGCTCAGAATACTAGTAGTATTTTAACAACATCTATTGGAGATTCAAGTACCCAAGTTCCAAATGTTTCTCCTGCTTCTACTCCAACTACTGTTGCAACTCCAGTTTCTGTTATGACATCAGCTGCTGTTACACCTGTTACACCTTCAGCTTCTGCTACAACCCAATCTCCATCTACTAGTCCTGTTACTGCTGGTTCAACAGCAAACCCACCTACACAAGGTATTACATAAAGTCATAAACTAAACTAAATATGAGAGACTTAACTTTGGTTCACAATTTCTAGCTAGGATCACGCCTACAATTTGCTTTAGGATTAGGGATTAGGCTTAAAGATTAAGGTTGGTTAAGATTACGGCTGGTTTGGTTAATGTTAGGGTTAGTTAAGATTAGGGTTGGTTAAGATTAGGGTTGGTTAACGTTAGGATTGGTTACAGTTACCGTTAGGGTTGGTTACAGTTAGGGTTGGTTAAGGTTAGGGTTGGTTAAGATTAGGGTTGGTTAGGATTAGGGTTGGTTACAGTTACGGTTAGGGTTGGTTACAGTTAGGGTTGGTTAAGGTTACGGTTAAGGTTAGGGTTGGTTAAGGTTAAGGTTAGGGTTGGTTAAGATTAGAGTTGGTTAAGGTTAGCGTTGGTTAAGATTAGGGTTAGGGTTGGTTAAAATTAGGGTTGGTTAAAGGTTGCTTAGGTTATGATCACTGCATTATGACTGGATGACACGGAAAACAGTGGGATTTTCAAAACAATGAAAAGACAATGGAACATTCTGATCAGTGGATCATGACTGGATGGCATGGAGAACAGTGGGATTTTTAAAACAATGAAAAGACACTGAACATTCTGATCACTGGATCATGGCACTGCTGTTGTGTTAAATGTGATGATGCAGAAGTCCAGACTGTCTGTTTTTTTTTTATTGATTTTCGTATATTGTTTGAAAATGATATGAATGGTTATCAACGGTCTTGTAAATAAAAGAAAATACGCAAAACGGCAGCTCTAAGCTGTTCGAGTTGAATTTTAAAGTTTTGGGGGTATTTTACTGTTGTGTTGAGTGTGATGCGGAAGTCTTACTTAATGTGTTAATGTCTATTTTTATACTGTATTTAGGTCCTTCACAAAGTTCACAAAGTTCACAAGGTTCTCACCTTCCGAACTTTCCAATAATCTCTCACCGCAGTCATGAAGAGGCTGAGATAGAATACGAAGGTTATGATGGCTTTTACAACAACAGAGCTCATCCTGAATGGGGCGCTGTTGGTATGTTGGTATACACGTTTTAATTATGTGCATTGCTGGCTTTTTTTTATATAAACTTTTCTTAAAATGTTTCCCTCAAAAGCCGTAGGCTTATCAAGTAAATGGTTTTTGGTAAAAGATTCATTAACTCAAGATTCTTGGTAAAAAATTTCCTGATTCGACCATTAAAAAGTAAAAAAAAATTTAATAACCAACCTCAGATATCATTCAGGAACTACACCCACCCCTGGTCAAAAACGTTACAAAAGGATACCATTCAATTGTCACACATGTCTTTTAACACTTCTGTGACACGAGTTTGATAACTGCTTGTGCAATTTTCTGCAGTCTAAAGTTTCATGTTGTCTGCACATGTACTTTCTTTGGAGACTCTATTTACGTGACAAATTGGAAAATGATCAAGAAGATAGTGACTCTGATTGATTTACATATTGTATTGACATGCGACTGTTGACATTGCTTTTTAGTCTTCAATATTTGAGTGAGCCATGCTTTGGAAATGACAATAGACTTTTACGTATTACCCAACCATTGAGTTGTTTGGTTTTTCATTTACCCATTCTTTTACTCACTCAAAATTTTGTTTACCCAACGCTTTTCTCTTCGGTGCCACCCCGCCATAAATAGTACATATAGACTACTACATATAATGAAAAGAATGAACATTATTTTCTCACTCTGGTAACTGCAGGTTCACCGCCATTTACTGCACGATAGTGCTTAGTGAAACCATGGATATTAAAATACATGGATAGGAAACTAGCTGACGTGACTTAATGTTTTCAATTGGGGGGGGGGGGGGGCGATGGCGTTGAAACCTAGTTGCAAACCAAATTCTCAAAAACGGCATGTTTAGCGATAATACAACTAGACATTTTAGCCAAATAGCAAATAAATATAACTAGGCCATTCTACGATGAAATCTCTAGGTATTTCCAGTCAATTTTAGCAAATATTTCAGGTACTAAACAAAATAAAATAAATGGATAGGAAACTAGCTGACGTAACCTAATGTTTTCAATGGGCTGATGGCGTGGTTGGATGTTGGAAACCTAGTTGCAAACCAAAGTCTCAAAAACGGCATGTTTAACAATAATACAGCTAAACATTTTAGTCAAAGAGCAAATAAATACAACTAGGCCATTCTACGATGAAATCTCTAAGTATTCCCGGTCAATTTTAGCAAATACTTCAAGCACTAAACAGTGAAAAATGCATCGCAAATTTCGTTAAAATTGGCGACGCCAATTTCGTAGCTACAAATGTAAAAAAAATACAAAACAAAGACGAAAAACATTTACCTTGAATACTTTGTCGTGGCTTAGGCATGTTTTTAAAACAATTTAAGACCAGTTTATGCTTCAATATTACTCTTTTAAAGCGGAAAATATAGCGAAACAACAAAAATGCTGAGAACTTTGGCAATACACGTGACGTCACAGATTGCAACTAGGTTTAGACGGTGACGTCAGGAAGTTTCCTATCCAGTAATTTTACAATCCATGGTGAAACACATCTTAGGCAATGTATCAAACCACTTAAATTACGCAAATTCAAAATGTCACTCAATCTTTTCCAGACATGCCGCTGACTCGACGCGTGCCGTCTCATTACGAAGATGGCGTGTACCAACCTTCCGGCGCAACTCGCCCCAATCCCCTGACACTGAGTCAAGAGCTGATGAAAGGTGACTTTGGGGAATTCCCTGACGAAGGTGCTAAAAACAAAAGCACTCTTTTGGTGTTCTTTGGTGAGTATTTGACAGACTAAATTAGCCATTCCGAAGTCGATGAGTTCACTGGAGACGAGTGTTAAAAAGTGCCCAAATTAAGAAATGAACCAAATCACTAAAACGACCACCTCAAAATTAGTAAGTATACAAAGTTTGAAGACGTTTACATGAATACCCTTCGAATAATAAGCTTTCGAAAATTGTGAAATTACTGATTAAAAGATTGTTTTTGGGACGCGCGTCCCAAAAAACAAACAGTACTAACAGTGCATTTCATAGTAAATATCGCGATTTTCGAAAGCTTATTATTCGAAGAGTATTTATGTAAATGTCTTCAAAGTTTGTCGACTTACCAATTTTGATTAACATTCATCCCCAGTCAACTTCGGAATGACTAATTTGCCGAAGGATTTGGAATGTCTGTGAATCTGCGAAAGATTCGTACTTTATTTTTACTGAATAGCTTTATCAGTTTTCAATTGTTTCCTAGAGGTTCAGTAAGGATGATCTCTTATTGATCCAGTGTTATTATATAAAGAAACCTGAACTAAACTGACTTTATTTATACTAGAAAGCCGTTTCAATTCTAAACTGTTTTCTCTACAGGTCCTGTAAGGATCATCTTTAATTGATCCAGTGTTACTATAGGAGGACTTTATTATACTGGATAGCTCTATCAGTTCTAAACTGTTCTTCCTAGAGGTCCAGTAAGGGTCATCTTTTATTGACCCAGTGTCACTACAGTTAGCTTTCTTTATACTGGATAGCTCTATCAATTCTAAACTCTTCTCCCTAGAGGTCCGTAAGGATCATCTCTTATTGATCTAGTGTTACTACAGGAGGAAACCTAAGGGCAAAAAAAATATATGTGGGTTTCCTATTTCTTCTTATAAAACCTTAGGTAGGGTAGGTCGGTTTTAACTTTTTTTAAAACTTTTTTTTTAATTTTCTTAACAACCGGACGCCATTTTGTTTGATCAGTGCTTCCACATCGAAAAATAGATTTCCCTAATATTGCCTCAAATTTCAATTTTCCACAAAGGTTTTCCCTAAGTGGAAACACTTACAACCATGATGCAATAAAAAAGTTTAGGGTCGGTATTTCGACGTCCAAAAGCTAGGTAGGGTCGGGAAACCGGAAACCACATTTTTTTGCCTAACTTTATTTACACTGGATAGCTCTATCATTTCTAAACTGTTCTTCCTAGAGGCCCAGTAAGGATCATCTGTTTCTTTTAAAGAAATTTGCTCGGTCGCACACTTTGCATCTAAGCGCAATTTGTCCGTTGTTTGCTAAAATTTAAAGCTAATTGTGAGCTGTTTTGTAAGTTTCAGTTTCAGCTTGGTGTTAGTTGTTTGTCATATAAGATATTTTGTTAAGAATACGGGAAAATGTGCGGAGTAAGTTTACCTCAATCAGTAAATATAATTTTACGAGTGAAAAGGAAAAAAGTAAAGCAAAAATCATGTACAAATTATTGAAGAATATGGGACCGAGTCACTCACTAATCTCTTCACATATAAGGGCGAGATTACAAACTTCGGAACATTTCAAGTAGTTTTTGTTTACCACAACCGCGTAATAATAATATGAAAAACATTTTATGTATGACGGAGCATATCTTTGGAATTCTATTCCAAAAGAAATTAGAGAGAGCAAATTCCTTTGTTATTTTCGAAAGAAAATCGCACTTGAATGATAGCTAATGTGAATATAGATCAATAGATGTGCCTGTAAATAGATTATTATACTAGTTAATTGCGTTATGTATACTACTAAAGGTACTCACCAATCTCTTCACATATAAGGACGAGATGACAAACTTCGGAACATCTCAAGTAGTCTTTGTTTACCACAACCGCGCGTACTAATAATATGAAAAAAGTTTTATGTATGACGGAGCATATCTTTGGAATTCTATTCCAAAAGAAATTAGAGAGAGCAAATTCCTTTGTTCCTTTCGTAAGAAAATCGCTATTCACATTGATTGATAGCTTATGGTGATATAGATGTACCTGTAAATAGATTACTATACTTGTTAAATGTGGTTAAATATATTTAAGCAAGGTTAACGGCGGATGTTTTATGCAGGCTACATCCGCTGAGGGGAGTCCGTGACGTCATATCGATCCAGGGGATTGTTTAGCGTCTTGTGATCATTGCTTTGGTCTGGGTATTCGTTCTGCCATTGTATGCTTTGCCTAGTTGCAGCAAATTTAGCGCCTCGTTACTTTTTCACCACCCACCCACCCATAGTATTCTAGAGGATTTTATCTGGTAGTCTATCGGTATTTTTTTTTTGGGGGGGGGGTTGTTTCGTTGTTTTTTTTTGTTGGGGTTTTTTATATAGTTTTTAATCTCACAGGAAATAGGATGTATAGGCCACTATAC
The DNA here is from genome assembly GCA_902702795.2 of Paramuricea clavata. Classification (NCBI taxonomy): domain Eukaryota; kingdom Metazoa; phylum Cnidaria; class Anthozoa; order Malacalcyonacea; family Plexauridae; genus Paramuricea; species Paramuricea clavata. The sequence goes on from CACRXK020000789.1 coordinate 30,775, forward strand.
ATTGTATTTCGTTTCCACTGACTTGTCAGTGTGACTGGTGCCGGAGGTATGCCTTGGCAGAATTGTCATGGCTATTTCATCGCTAATATTACTGATTGTTGCTCTTGTTGTTGCTGCGCAGCTGCTATGGCAATACTTCTTGCCATCAAGGCTAGTTGCGGCCTTGGACCACAAACGGCACCTACCTCCAAACACTAATACTCTGCCTTTATTACGTTATAATATTATGTATTTCTTGTATAATTTTGTAAATAGCTTCTAAAATTCTGTATATGTACACTTTTGTACACGCCCCTTGTGGAAATCAACTTCGGTTGACGGGGTCAGCGTATTTAAATAAAGTTTTTCTATCTATCTATTTTCAGGGCAACAAGTTGTGGAAGAAGTGCTCGATGCTCAACGCCCTGGCTGTCCACCAGAATATTTCAATATTGATATTCCTGATGACTACACAACATATCATGTCGCTGGCAATCCGAAGATTATTCCTTTACTGAGGTCTAGGTATCACATGGGCACCGGCTCCTCGCCTAATAACCCTAGGCAACAGGTGGGTTTTGTTTCATTCGTAATATGTAGGGCACTATAGGGTGTTATTCTACAAGAATAGTCATGGTGATGATCTTGGTGTTGGTGATGGTAATGATGATGGTGTTGATGATGATGATGATGATGGTGATGTTCGTAATGATGATGATGGTGATGATAATGATGATGGTGATGATAATGATGATGGTGATCATGATCATGATGATGATGATGGTGATGGTGATGGTAATGGTGATGGTAATGGTGATGATGTTGGTGATGATGTTGGTGATGATGATGGCGATGATAATGATGATGATGATGGGGAAGGTGATGATATTGGTGGTGGTGATGATATTGGTGGTGGTGATGATATTGGTGGTGGTGGTGATGATGATGGTGATGATGATGATGATGGTGGTGATGATGATGATGGTGATGATGATGGTGATGATGGTGGTGGTGATGATGGTGATGGTGATGATGGTGATGATGGTGGTGATGATGATGATGATGGTGATGATGGTGGTGATGATGATGATGATGGTGATGATGATGATGGTGGTGATGATGGTGGTGATGATGATGATGATGATGATGATGGTGATGATGATGGTGGTGGTGGTGATGGTGGTGGTGATGATGATGATGGTGGTGACGATGATGGTGGTGATGATGATGGTGGTGATGATGATGATGATGATGATGGTGATGATGATGGTGATGGTGGTGATGATGGTGATGGTGATGATGGTGATGATGGTGATGATGATGATGATGGTGATGATGATGGTGATGATGGTGGTGATGATGATGATGATGGTGATGATGATGATGGTGGTGATGATGGTGGTGATGATGATGATGATGATGATGATGATGATGGTGATGATGATGGTGGTGGTGGTGATGGTGGTGGTGATGATGATGATGATGATGATGGTGATGATGATGGTGGTGACGATGATGGTGGTGATGATGGTGGTGATGATGATGATGATGATGATGGTGGTGATGATGGTGGTGATGATGATGGTGATGATGATGGTGGTGATGATGGTGGTGATGATGATATGATGATGATGGTGGTGGTGATGGTGGTGGTGATGATGATGATGATGATGATGATGATGGTGGTGATGATGATGGTGGTGATGATGGTGGTGATGATGATGATGATGATGATGGTGATGATGATGGTGGTGGTGATGGTGGTGGTGATGATGATGATGATGATGGTGATGATGATGGTGGTGATGATGGTGGTGGTGATGATGATGGTGGTGATGATGGTGATGGTGGTGTGGTTATAAAACACCCATTAAATTCATATAGATGATTCTATGCACTCTTTCTCTCACTGTAGCTGAATGAGATCACTCCCTGGATTGATGGAGGACTCATGTATGGTGTTGCGAAGGCGTGGGCTGACGCTCTGAGAAGTTTTAAAGATGGCAAACTAGCAACGAGCAAGAAAGGGAATTGGCCTGAAGAGAACGACATTGGCTTACCAATGGCGAACCCGCCACCACCTGCTAATCATAAGTTGATGGATGCCACAAGATTCTTCAGTAAGTTTTTACGAGACTTGTTTTTGATTGTGCATTTGTTGTTGTATCATTGGCTTCGGTTGGCGCAATCGTCGGAGAAAGCACCTTATCGTGGGTTAGATTCTTGCTGCGTAATTGCCCACTTCGGAACTTTCAAAAAAATTTTCATTTTTTTGCCCACCCCGCAACGTTCAAAAAATGTTTCATTTTTTTGCTAACCCCACAACTTTCAAAAATTTTTCATTTTTTTGCCAACCGCGGAAGTTTCAAAAAATTTTCATTTTTTTGCCTACCCCGTAACTTTCAAAATATTTTCATTTTTTGCGCACCCCGGAACTTTCAAAAAATTTTCAGTTTTTTGCCAATACTGGAACTTTAAAAAAAAAGTGCTTGGTGATCAGACATGAGTCATAAGAGGCAGCATCCGTAGAAAGCCTTTGACTCGATCACGTTTGAGCTGCGTCCTTCGTAGTTCCTCTTATCTCTCAACTGGAAGTTAAAGTGTATATGACATGAAATTTCTTATTTTCTTAAATGAAAGAACTCTTTAAGTTGTAGTGCAACTTATTTTTCAGTTTCTTGTTTTTATGGTTTGTTCCCGAGATATTTCAATTTGTTTGATATGTAAATGAGTGTGAATATGTCCGCTAATTTATGACGTCACGTTGGTTGCAAGCTCAACTTACACTGGTTATAAATCTATTAACTCTAAAAACCGTAGAAAGCTGTTCACGTTTTTCTACAGTGTTTCAGGCATTAAAATAGCGTGTCCTTGTACACACTTTGTGTCCTTGTAAAAGGCGAATGTGCCCTTGTAAAATGAAAAGTGTGTACTTGAAAATATATTAAACTGAAAATATATTAATGTAATCCACGCAAAATTGCCAAAGATTTCTCAGAACTCTGGAAATGCCATTTCAGAGACCCCCTTAAAAGCTCGCGTTTTCAACGTTAAACTTGTGGCTTCGGCACTCGTTCTCGTGAGTCTGCGCATTTATACCAAAAACACGCCTTTGAAGGCAAAGTGTGTCCTTGTAAAAATTCCGTATTTTAATGCCTGCAGTGTTTCATCACATTTACCAGTGAGGGAAGTTTGAAATTATCATCTTGGATGATAGCAGTGATATTCAACCATTTTGAAGAGCTTGCAACCATCATGACGTCATAAATTAGCGGACATATTCACACTCATTTACATATCAAACAAATTGAAATATCTCGGGAATAAATTGAAATATCTCGGGATCAAGTTACACTACAGCTTAAAGAGTTCTTTCATTTAAGAAAATAAGAAATTTCATGTCATATGCACTTTAAGATGATTAGCCCCCGATTTACTTGCTTTCTAAACTGTTCTTCCTAGAGGTCCAGTAAGGATCATCTCTTATTGACCCAGTGTTACTACAAGAGGAAGACTGGTCATGAATTTGAATGGTTTATAAATCTCATTTCATTAAAATATTTTGCCTTCAAAATTGGGTTGCTGAATAGACCTTTCCCCTTTTAAGTGAAATTTTGATCTGCACTAGCCTGGACAACAATTTCATCACAGCTTGAAAGAGCATCACAAAATTAGTAATATTCCAAAGTTTCGTTGCGAAATGTTGTAAAATGTGGACAATATAGCCTTGCGAAGTTTGCCGTTTTTCAAACGGGAAATTGATAATCAGTTTGATCATCTGATTATCAATTTCCCATTTGTAATAAAAATGACTGAAAAACGGCAAACTTCGCAAGGCTATATTATTCGCATTTTACAACATTTCGCAACGAAATTTCGGAATATTACTAATTTTGCGATGCTCTTTCAAGCTGTGATGGAATTTTTGTCCAGACTTGTCTAGATCAAAATCTCACTTGAAAGGGGAAAGGTCTATTCAATAGGATGCTACATCCAGTCCATGTTAACTGTTTATCTTTCTAGAGCTGGGAAACCCTCGTGGCAACGAAAATCCATTTTTGTTAACCTTCGGAATCATGTGGTTCCGTTACCACAACGTAATTGCGGAGAGACTGAAGCTGCACACAAATGAAACTGATGATGAAAAATTATTCAATGAAGCAAGGAAATGGGTCATCGCTACACATCAGGTATCTAGGCCAAAAAAAAATATGTGGGTTTCCGGTTTCCCGACCCTACCTACAGCTTTTGGACGTCGAAATCCCGACCCTAAACTTTTTTGTTGCATCATGCTTGGAAGTGTTTCCACTTGAGGAAAACGTTTGTGGAAAATTGAAATTTGAGGCAATATTAGGGAAATTTATCTTTGGATGTGGAAGCACTGACTAAACAAAGTGGCGTCCGGTTGTTAGGAAAATTAAAAATAAGTTTAAAAAGAAGAAGTTAAAACCGACCTACCCTACCTGAGTGTTTATAAGAAGAAATAGGAAACCCACATATTTATTTGTTGGCCATATGTAGCTCGATTTCTTGCAAGGCCTTAGTTAGGAGGCTATTTTATAACCTTAATCCAACACCGCGGAAAAACGTCTGCGCATGCGTCAACCTTACCTGTAATAGTATTACGAACTTGATGAGAAGCTGTTCCGAACGTTTCCGAATGGCGGTAAAAAGGAGTGAATTCATTGTGCGTCTTTACAGCCAGATTTCGAGCGCAAAAATAAACATGTCATTCTAAAAACTAGGAATAAATACAGCCAGAAGGTTCAAGAAATTGTATTGTAAAAGAACATGAACTAAAGGTGATTGTTGACAAATTTATCGTCTGAAACATTTTGTTTATCAACTAAGCAACGACAATTTCCGAATTTTCGTTTGAGATACATTTCTTTAAAAAAAACTGTGTCGCCAAATATAAAAAATTTTCGTGTTCACAATAATTAAACTTTAGGATGTATTCTACAATTTGAGTGGGTTAAGAAGCTTAACTTTTCGAGAGTTTTCTTAACTTTTTAGTTTGAATTTTTGTTTTGAATAATTTTGCAAAAATTTTCGAAGTCGTGTCCGTTAAAATCAACAGTTTTTTACATGAATTATATTTCATTCCATACTTTAAATGCCAGGACGCTTTCAATTAATGTCTAGTCTACCCATTTGCTATATTTTCTCGTTTGTTTTACTCATTTTTGACCAATTAATAAGCATGTTTTTGTTTTAGAAATTGATATTCAAATTCCCCGCCATATTTTCATAATTTGGTGCTTGCGCAGACGTTTTTCCGCGGTGTTGCTTAATCCTACCTTAAAGACCATGTAAAGTCCATTCTGCGCATGCCTGCATTCCAATGGTCGGGACACGACCATTGGAATGTTATTAATATTTCGCACCTTCCGAACTTTTTTGAATTGAATCTCTAGTCTGTATTCATTTACAAGCGAACCAGAAGAGTGTTCAAAATTCAGTATAATATATATCTAATCATATTTTACAACTGTAGCACTGAGTTCAAAATGTAAACAAAGCGGTTGTTTACATTATGGACTTACATGGCCTTTAAGCTAATCCTGATCTTTTATTTTATAGAAAATTGTGTTTTACGATTGGTTGCCAAGATTTCTTGGATTAGATCCCGATGCTTTTAGAGCCAATGATAGTTACCGTAAGTCATCATAAATATTCAGGCCCATTTCCACTCGTGAAAATGTCTCGCATAAAGAGAATTTGATTGGCCGACACAAATTTCAACTTTCAACAACAATATTTTCGGAAAATTTTCTGTCGTTGAATTTGGTTGGACAAAAACCAACACCACTATATACGTCACAAGATATATATATATATATATATATATATATATATATATATATATATATATATATATATATATATATATATATATATATATATATATATATATATATATATATATATATATATATATATATTTAAAATACTCATTAATAATTCATAAACCTTTTGGCAAATCATATCAGCCATAATATGTCACGTGGAATGACTTTATATCTGATAGAGCATGAGGCATTATATAATGGTTCATCCTCATTAGTATGATTATATAATGTTCATCCTAATTAGTATTATTTTGTATTCGTATTTTAAGCTATTCAAAACATTCGTTGTCGTGTTTTATCAGATATATAACGCTCGGCTGCGCCTCGCGTTATATATCTGATAAAACACTCCTACTCGTGTTTTAAATAGTATATATATATATATATATATATATATATATATATATATATATATATATATATATATATATATATATATATATATATATATATACATATATATATATATATATATATATATATATATATATATATATACATAAGTCACGAGACAAGTATGTATGACCATTCCGGCGCAACGTTAAGTAAAATGCTAGAATGCCTCGTAAATTTCATTGCAAACTGCAAATTGAGTGAATTTGCAATCGGATTTTGTCACAGCAAAAAATGTATAATGTGACAATTTTTTTTTGTGACCAATGTCCGATCAAAATTACTTTTGCTCGGGCATTTGCCAAATTTAGTCCGGACATTGTCCGATGTCCGACAGTAATTTGCAGCCCTGCATTATGTAATAGTCTTAAGCTTGGTTTATACTATCAAAGTTTCTGTGATCACAGTAGGAATTTTGCATCGGTAAATTCTAAGTTTTGAAGGATTTGTAAGAAATGTTTGAGGGAACAGCCTCGGTGTTAAACACTAAGCCGGGTCCCTCAAACATTTCTTACAAATCAAAACTTAGCATAAACAATAAGTTAGTTTCCTCAAACATTTCTTACAAATTCTTCAAAATTTCAGTAGATTATAACGAGTATAAGCATGTTTCTTGGTTGGTTTTCTGAAACAACAATGATCGGTGTTTTTGACTCATTCCTTAAAAAGATCATTTCTATTGTTTAGTCAACCAGAAATCCTGTTCGTTTAGGTAGGAAGCGACTCGTGTAGTCATTTAAATGCTTTCGTTTTTTAGGTTACATTCCTGCTGTCCATCCAGGTATCGCCCATGTATTTCAGTCAGCGGCTATGAGATTTGGTCACACGATGGTCACTCCTGGTGTTATGAGAAGGTACTGAGAACTAGCGAGTAGAAATAAGCCAGCTACTCGATCCAAATGACGCGTTCTTTACACAGCAGACAATATACAAATAACTAGAGGGCACTCAGAGACTGCATACCTCCGCCTACGCGCAAAATATTGAAGTAATCTATTGTTATTAGAATTTGAATGGCTGGTGCATATATTATGCACGTCCTAATTACGCATTCAGTATAAAGTTTTATTTAATTGACCGGGAAAAGCAAGACAAACTTTTGTTATTTCTCATTCAATTTTTAACCAAATTCAACCAAATTTTAATCAGTTCTTCCTTAGCCGATGGGAAATGCACTCACAAAATTTCGTACGGATATGTCTGGTATTTCTTGAGTTATCGTGCTCACAGACAAACACACACACATACACACACACACATACACACACACATACACACACACACACACATACACACACACATACACACATACACACACACATACAAACCCAGATGATTACATAACCTCCTGGCGGAGGTAATGACTGTTTATTCGTGCAATGGTAAGAATATTTTCATGAGGTGAAAGATGGAATGTTCCATTCAACGAGGCGACAGCCGAGTTGAATGGAACTTTCCATCTTTCACCGAATGAAAATATTCTTACCATTGCACGAACAAAAACATTTTGACGAGTCGTATTTGCATTAAATCCCATTTACTGAGTTTCGAATATCGGGTTAAAATAAACTGCGATCACCGTACGAGAAGCATTTTGACGGATGCGATTTATCGAAAACACAAAGAGTGCAATGGAATAAAACGTATAGTACAACTGCACTCGCAAGAGTGCAATGGAACGTATTCCATTGCACTCTTGGGAAATGGAATTTTCTATCCAATATCACGTGACCATAAACAGCCAATTAAACGATCAGAATTCAATAAGGTATTATATAAAACTTGCTGATATATAAGTATAGGTAATAGCATGATTTCGAGTGCAATTTGTTATTTGGATATAACATGCACGAGTGAGTTTTTCAAAGACCTCAAAATAGCACTAGTCCGAAGGACGAGTGCTTTAAGCTCTAATGCTTTCATGGAAACCAATAAAAAAAATTTAGGCAAAATTAACACTCAAAGGTGTTCTGTAACCTTAACTTGTGAATGTTTTTAGATTGAATAAGACATGTGAGGCATTCAAAACAAGAGCGTCGTCCAGTACGCTGGGAGAAAAGGCTGCGAACAAGAGAGGTGTAAGAACATGTAATTCATTCTGGAACCCTCAGGTAAAAGCATCCTTCTTTCAACTCGAAAGTGTTTTTCCAGTGTAGGTAGTATTCTACAATAAGCTGTCGTGGTTTGTGTCTGAACTACCCGAAAAAGCTAAACCCAGGGCCTTCACTCCGAATATATCCGAGTGTTTTTAATCTCTTTCGGGCAGTTCAAATACAAACCACGTCAGACGTTGAAATCCTAACATCTCGTCATTTTGTTGGGTTTTTTTTTAGATTCCTATCACAGAAAAGAACGGTACCGAGACTTTAGATATTGAGGCATTCCTCCGTGGGATGGCTTCACAAGATGCTGAAAGAGAAGATAATATTATCACAGAAGATTTACGAGGTAACGCATCTATTGCATGTTTCTATCTGATGCGGTCACTCCGTTCACTCACATATAGTTTAAATATATATCATATATCATATAGTTTAAATGCTTCAGTTAATTATCATATAGTTTATATATCATATAGTTTAAATGCTTCAATTTCAATTTAAAACACTCAACCGTTATTGATCCAATGTTACTACAGGAGGAAACCTAAACTAAACTAACTTTCTTTATACTGGATAGCTCTATCAGTTCTAAACGTTTTTCCTAGTGGTCCAGTAAGGGTCATATTTTATTGATCCAGTGTTACTACAGAAAGAAACCGAAACTATACTAACTTTATTTATGCTGGATAGCTTTATCAGTTCTAAACTGTCGCGTATTGTCGATTATCGCTTATTGATCCAGTTTTTGTACAAGAGGAAACCTAAACCAAACTAACTTTATTTACAGTATACTGGATGGCTCTATCAGTTCTAAGCTGTTCTCTCTAGAGGTCCAGTAAGGATCATCTCTTATTGATCCAGTGTTACTACAGAAAGAAACCTAAACTAAACTAACTTTATTTATGATGCTTGTGATTTTACTCTCAGTGTATATCCACACCGGACAAATATGCCTGGCCACGGTGGGAATCGAACCTACGACCTTTGGACTACCAGGCCAATGCTCTGCCAACTGAGCTACGCGGTCAGGTCGGTTCGAGTATGTGATATTTCGGAACTGAGTCTAGTTCCTTCGATATCGATGTAAAAAATCATGATTACTAGATTACATCGATATCGAAGGAACTAGACTCAGTTCCGAAATATCACATACTCGAACCGACCTGACCACGTAGCTCAGTTGGCAGAGCATTGGGGTGGTATTCCAAAGGTCGTAGGTTCGATTCCCACCGTGGCCAGGCATAAAACACAGAAAAAATTAATGATTACTAGATTACATCGATATCGAAGGAACTAGACTCAGTTCCGAAATATCACATACTCTAACTTTATTTATACTTGATAGCTCTATCAGTTCTAAACTGTTCTCCTTAGAGGTCCAGTAAGGATCATCGCTTATTGATCCAGTGTTACTACAGGAGGAAACCTCAACTAAACTAACTTTATTTATACTGGATATAGCTCTATCAGTTCTAAACTGTTCTTGCTAGATGTCCAGTAAGGATCATCTGTTGTTGATCCAGTGTTACTACAGGAGGAAACCTCAATTAAATTAACTTTATTTATACTGGATAGCTCTATCAGTTCTAAACTGTTCTTCCTAGAGGTTCAGTAAGGATCGTCTCTTATTGATCCAGTGTTACTACACGAGGAAACGAATGTACCCGGAAAAAACCTGTGTTTATTACAGCTTTTCCACAGTGTGGCTTTACATCTGCAAAAATTTGTATAAAAATATACAATACTATTAATAGAAAATCTCTATAAAAATTTAAAACGAAGGATTAAAATTTTCACTATGTTAAAAAGAGTCAAACTGGAGGACATACATATGTATCCAATGTAAGGTCTAAACCAATGTTATTTCTCTCTTTTCCTTGCGTAAGGTTTCGTATTTGGTGGTTTGGATTTCTCTCGTCGTGATCTGATGGCTGTTAACATTCAGCGAGGTCGGGATCATGGCTTGCCTGACTACAATACGGCGAGAAAGGCTTACGGACTAGCAGCTAAAGAAAACTTTATCGACATTAAAGCCAACCAATCTTATATTCCCAACTCGGTACGTGCTAGGGAGGAGGATAGATTTATAGGTGGACTTGAATGACTTAGATTCTTGCACTTCACTTGGTGGAATTAATATTAGGATGTTAGGGTTTGTAATCCAAGTGAGAATATATACATTTTAAGACCTAACCAGGAACGACTGCGAAAAATGCAGCACAATGTCCTCTGGTAGTCCACAGGACCTTGTGCTGCATTTTTCGCAGTCGTTCCTGGTTAGGTCTTAAAATGTATATATTCTCACTTGGATTACAAACCCTAACATCCTAATGATAGATTTATAGGGATTTGTAGATGCTCTATCAGTGTCATGATTTTCTTTGTTTTCTTGAAGTGCCTGTATCAAGGTTTTGGAGTTTGCATATCTTGAAAGTTTAGGGTGTTTTAAGACACTTTGCAATATATTTTGTTATTGAAAAATTTCATCTTGATGGATTTATTAGCTCTTGAAGTGACATGACGTCAAAAGGAGAATTTTGTTGCAATGATACAAAGGAAAACTGATTTGCAATTCTCCTTTTGACGTCATGTCCGGTAACTTTAAGAGCTAATAAATCCATCAAGATGAAATTTTTCAATAACAAAATATATTGCAAAGTGTCTTAAAATACCCTAAACTTTCGAGATATGCAAACTCCAAAACAATGATATAGGCACTTTAAGGTTACAGAACACCTTTGAGTGTTAATGTTGCCTAAAATTTTTCTTATTGGTTTCCATGAAAGCATTAGACTAGTTCTACTATCTGACCAAGTTTGAAAGAAAAATGTTGAGAAATCGCAGAGTTATTTAATAAAATACATTTCGCCGCAATAAAAAAAAAACATTGAAAATGTAATATTCAAATTAAAAAATGATATTTTCATAAATATATCTTAAAACCAGCAGGAGCACAACTCAAAAGCGTAGCGGTACCGCGATTTAAGATTTTCCTGAATAATTCTTACATTATTTTATTGTTTGTTAATTTTACAACTTTACCATATTTTGAACGCACTGGCGAACATTTGGTGAAAATTTGATGAAAATCGGACTGATATTGAGCGCGCAGTAGCGATTTTCCGCAAAACGCCAAAAAGGGTGTCCTGTAACCTTAATAAGAATTACTGTCCTTATGGTTTTGCACTGTTTCTTTTTCCAGGTATATCAGACATTGGACGATCTTTATAAAGGAGACATCAACAGTATTGATGTGTGGGTTGGAGGGCTCTTGGAGACGAGAAAATCTGGACCCGGCGAGTTGTTCTCGACCATCATTGAAGATCAGTTCAGAAGAATCAGAGATGGGGATAGGTTTTGGTTTGAGAATATAGAAAATAAGTACGTAACAATGATTCACAAATTACTGATAGCGTATCAAGTATGAACGTTTCAGGTTTCCTCCTGTAATAACACTGGATCAATAACAGATTACCCTTGCTGGATCTCTATATAGGGAGAAGAATTTAGAAATGATAGAGCTATCCAGTATAAATAAAGTTAGTTTATGTTTCTTCCCGCAGTAACACTTGATCAGTAAGAGATGAGGACATGGATCTCTAGGGAAAACAGTATAGAACTGATAGAGCTATCCAGTATAAATGCAGTAAAGTTAGTTTAGTTTATGTTTCCTCGTGTAGTAATACTTGATCAGTAAGAGATGAGGACACTGGTCTTCTGGGGAGAACAGTTTAGAACTGCTAGAGCTATCAAGTATAAATACATTCTCGTACCCAGAGCCCTTCTTACGCGCGTTCGACCGAGCGCGACGAGGGGCTCTGGCCAAATCCATAACCGGATACCATAAAAACATGGTAAGAAAACAATATCCGGTGTTAGAACTAGCCAATCAGATACCAGTTCGGATATGGATTTGGCCAGAGCCCCTCGTCGCACCGCGCGTAAGAAGGGCTCTGGGTACGAGAATGGTATAAATAAAGTCAGTTTAATTTTGGTTTTCTCCTGCAGTAACACTGGATCAATAAGAGATGACTTTTACTGGACCTCTAGGGAGAACAGTTTAGAACTGATAGAGCTATCCAGTTAGTTTAGTTTAGGTTTCCTTCTGTTGTAACTGCACTGGATCAATAAGAGTTGCACTATTTACCGACACTGATGTGAATAATTGTCAAAAAACAACGAAAATATTTTTAAACAACGAAATAATTTGTATTTCAGCTCCCTTGATCGTTGTAAACAAAACAGTATTTACACGCTTTTAGTAATTTTATTCATTAGAAGTAGCTTTCGAGAATACCTCTGCACACTGTTAAGCAAAACTTTGTGGCTTTCTTCGTGTTCGGCGAAACGGCAGCTTCGTTTAGTGAAACAAATTGCTCGTCTGCAACCAGATCAAAACGGGAAGCCATTTGCAACAATATCTGGAGCTGAGCAACCAATAGCCAATCAAAGCACTATCCTTTCCCCGAGTATATCGGGTGGCGCAAAAAATGTTCCACTTTGACTTATGGTAATTAAAAAAACTAAAGAAGCTATCTTATTCAAATGAAGTGTATTGAACGTAGTTATATTTAACTTAAATTTTGTTGTATGCCTTGCACATTTCTATAAAGTATTCGCCGAGATATAGACGTTTAAACTCAAGGTAGCGTTTTTGGAAGAAGCGAAAAATAGTCTATTAATTTGCATTGTGGTAATTAAATGGCCATTTTTCGCTTCTTCCAGAAATGCTACCTTGAGTTTAAACGCCTATATCTCGGCTAATATTTTATAGAAATGTTTAAGGCATACATCAAAATTTAAGTTAGACATTGCTGCCTTCAATAAACATTCTTTGAATAAGGTGGCTGCTTTGGTTTTTTTAATTACAATAGGTCAAAGAGGGGGAACATTTTTTTGCGCCACCCGGTAAGCTTAACAAAAATTACCCTTATTGGATCTCTAAACTCAAACTGAACCATTTTTATTACAGTCTTTTCACTCAAGATGAAATTGACCAAATTAATAACATCACTCTATATGATGTCATTCTTATGACGACAAATATTGAGGCAGACGACATTCAGAAAGATCCCTTTTTCAGTAAGTAGTTGACATAATTCTCTTATAAATGTCGGAAGATCCTCATTTTGAAATATGAGATTGGTGTCCCCTGAAGACCTCTAGCTCCATGGTAGGATCCGAGATCGAGGGTTTTGAAAGCCTTTGAATTCGAATGTTATCTCAATAACTGTCTATTTTGTAACCATGATATTGCTTGGAACTTAAAGGACATTGGCAATAAAAAATTAGTTTAGTTAATTTGAAAGTGAACTCTTAAAACTATATATTAAACTCTATTACAGATTGTTTATATCTTGCATAGTTTTCAAAATATTTCCACTGAAAAAAGTGAGCTGTTCCTTGAAGGACATTGGCAATAAAAAGTTAGTTTGTCTCTTTCAAAAGAACTCTCAAAATTATATATTAAACTCTGTTACCGATTTGTCTATCTTGCTGAGTTCTCGAAATATTTAGACCGAAATTAATGAGCTGTACGCCATCTTGGACTAATTCCTGACCTCATTAAATATGGTTTTGATGACGTCAGGAGTTGGAGTAACCATATAAAACAACTCTAAAATGACCGAGTAACAATCCAAAATTGTTTTTAATCATTTCTAAATTTCGGACAGCAACCAGAAACGAAGTTTTGGATCCATATTGCTCGCTTACTCGCAAGATAAAAAAATTACCCCTCTCTTGACGCGAATCTGTTCACCCCCTCCCCTTAATATTTGGCGAAGTGCTTTCATCCCTCAACAAAAACTAACCCTTCTTAGCTGTGTGCTTCGTGATCATATATGAAAATGATTCACAACTCTCTAATTTTTTACCAAGTAGGGCATGATTTCAGTTTCTAAACACTATGAAGGGTTCATATACTAAAACTGTCTGTACCAGTGTTGGTAGTACCAATGTGAAAATGCTGTGCTGAGTGGTTATATTACTACCTTAAAAAATAAGCAGAAACTCGACGTTTCGAGCGGAGGCCATTCGTCAAGAGTTAGTAGCCGGTTAGTTTGGCTACTAACTCTTGACGAAGGGCCTTCGCTCGAAACGTCGAGTTTCTGCTTATTTTTTAAGGTAGTAATATAACCACTCAGCACAGCATTTTTATGAAGGGTTCAAGCTGGAGTTCGACATGCGCGGAATCTGTTTAAAATTGAACCTTGTGTTTGATTCATTACAGCAACGGGCGATGATGTTCCATGTAAATTAGGAAGACTCGAACCAGGCGATGTTGAGGATTGCACTGATCCAAAGACATTTGATTATTTTGATGGCAGTGAAGTGTCTTTCGCTTTAACCTTTCTGTTCATTGGATTGTTCTGTGTTGGTGAGTATTAGTGAGTTTTGATTGATTGATTGATTGATTGATTGATTTTAATAATCGTAATTTGCAGTTACAATAAAACAACTGAATTATATACGATGTACAGTGACTAAATAACCTAATAATATGTACATAACAAGTAATAAAAATTGGATTAGACAGCGAGTGTTACAGTATAGCAGGTCAAGTCCAGAAATGTTGACACCATAGATATCTTATATACACTAGATAGTGCATCTAATTATTCTGCAATTCAAAAATTGAAGCCGTGATTGCAGACTCAGGGATATTCCCATGAAATGAGAAGACTCGTATGTTTTCTATTTCTTAAACAGGGAACTTAAACGTTAAGTTAAACCTATTCCGAATACATTTTCAAACTATTCAAATGATGAAAGTTATTGTTGTTTTTTAAGCGTTTATTAGCGAGTGGGAAACTCCAACATGGCCGCCATCTATTCAAATGGGGGTAACCGCTGGAATATTCTTGGCTTCAATTTTACTAAAAGAGATGCACTATCTAGTGTACGGTATATAAGATATCTATGGTCGAGACTCGTAGCAGCAGGAAAATGAAACCTGTATCGTTCTCTTCTATTAGAGATAGACAGAAAACTTTATTTAAACACCCGTCAACCGAAGCTGATTTCCACGAGAGGCGTGCGAAAAAGTATACAGAGAATAATTTTAAAGCACTATTTAAAAAACGAGCAGGAGTGTTTTATTAGGTTTAAAGCCACGAGCGCGGAGCGCGAGTGGCTTTAGACCTAATAAAACACGACCTGCGAGTTTTTTAAATAGCTTCAAAAACGTTTGCATAATAAGTCAAATCGTTATATAAAAATCTTTATATAAAAATCTTTAGTACAATCTGCAGACATGCATGTTTCGGCGTTCTACGCCTCGTCAGTGCAGCTTGGTACACGTCTAGATACTTTCGACACTCGTATTTATATCCCATGAACTTGCTCTCACCAAGGCATGTGGTACAACACGGTGACTCAACGCACCCAGACATGCGCAGAGCGTAATGGGGCCAGAGTGCTCAAACGACCACAAGGGAAGTGAGCTTTACATTATCGCTAATAGACACCCATTACAACTCCGCAGAGTGCTCAACAACACCGAGGTGAAGGAGCGTAATAGTACATAATATAGTTTGCATAACCATGGTCTTTTGTTAAAGTGTTCTTTAGCTGGTATAAAGACGTATGCACGTGACTAATTTCTTACTCAAGATTGGATAATTGCTTCATGAATTATTAATGAGTTTTTGAAGACTATTTACAAAATTATATAAGATATATAGTATTGTATGAACTAACAAAATTAACTGAAGTAATAATCTATTTACAGGTATATTAACATCAATATTTTCGATTAGCTATCAAACAATGTGAGTAGCGATTTTCTTTCGAAAGAAAGAAAAGGGTTTTCTCTCGCATTGATTGATAGCTGATTGAAAATATAGAGAGATTAAGCACAGAATACGAACATTACAGAAGGTCGACCTCTTGGTTTGTCTATGATTTTGGCGTAACCGTTCAACGCTATCGCCATGGTTCTAGCCACTGCGCTTATGTTCTTATGAGAGACATTCATTCCCCTGAAAATATGCAAAATGGCGGATATCCAGTGGGTGAATACTTCTCATAACCGCACTGGCTATGGACCATGGCGACTGCAGTTCTTGTTCGAAATGAAAAACAGCAGCCGTGAAGTTTCATGCCATCATTCGTTATCTATAACGGCTCGATCGAGTTCCGATTCCATTTATTTGCCTCCAAACACAAGACTACTCCATATAATGAAAGGAATTCATATTATTTTCTCACTTTGATAACTGCAGGTTGACCAACATCTGCTGCTGCACAATATTTCTTAGTGAAAAACCAACAACACATAACTTTATACGCTACAGTAACTTTAATAAGTTAATACCTCGCTCATTCGTTATTCAACTGGCCGAGAAGACATGGCTAATTAATGACGGGAAACTCAAAAAGATTTCATTGACCTTTTTTTTTGCAGGCGTGGTATTGACGATGTTGTTCCTGGCCAGGCGCCGTATGGCAATGTTAGCTGAGAAACGAAAAACGAATCGCCGAAAAACTCAACGAAACAGCAAACCCGCAGAAAACGAATTTATCGGTAAGAAATTACTTACGAATTAGAAAGAATACAGTCCACACAATTTAAGAGCTGACCAGGAACGGTTGCGAAAAATACAACACTAGGTCCTCTGGCAGGAATCGATCCTGTGGCTTTGCGATTCCGGTGCAGGGATCTAACCAACTGAGCTACAGAGAGACAGTTGTCGAGCTCTAACCAACTGAGCTACAGGGGGCCAGTTGTCGAGCTCTAGCCAACTGAGCTACAGAGAGACATGAGTTGTCGTGCTCTAACCAACTGAGCTACAGAGAGACAGTTGTCGAGCTCTAACCAACTGAGTTACAGAGGCCAGTTGTCGAGCTCTAACCAACTGAGCTACAGAGAGACAGTTGTCGAGCTCTAACCAACTGAGTTACAGAGGCCAGTTGTCGAGCTCTAACCAACTGAGCTACAGAGAGACAGTTGTCGAGCTCTAACCAACTGAGCTACAGAGAGACAGTTGTCGAGCTCAAACCAACTGAGCTACAGAGGGTCAGTTGTCGAGCTCTAACCAACTGAGCTACAGAAGCCAGTTGTCGAGCTGTAACTATAGATTTTCATGTATATATAGATTTTCGGGTGTGCTGGTTATGATCAGGTGAACTTGAAAGGCGTACAAATATCGCATCTTGTATAGCAAGTCTGCCGACAAGCCGTCAATAAGTTGTCTTCGCACTGCTTGTCCCAAGTTGTCAACAAGTTTGGAACAAGCTGTTAACAACTTGTAACAACCTTGATATTATCAGATTTGTTGCAAGGTTGTACCAACAAGTCCGATACAGTCATGATATAACAATTTTGTTACAACTTTGTGTCATCAACCTTGTAACTTTCGTGTTATATCATGACTGTATCAGACTTGTTAGAACAACCTTGTAACAAGTCTGATAATGCCATCAAGCTTGTTACAAGTTGTTAACAGCTGTTCCAAACTTTCTACAACAACTGGGAACAAGCAGTGCGAACACAACTTGTCAACAGCTTGTGAACAGATTTGTAACAACTTGTTTGCAGACCTGTAACAACTTATGCGTTTTTGCGTGTGCAGTTGTCCGTGTTTCTACATAGTTGACTTGTGAGGCAATCGACATAATGATGTTTCTATATTGAGTTTCCACATTCTTCATTCGCAGCTGCCGAGTGGAGACGTAATCTCCCGGACAGAACAGTGAAAGTGAAGCTGGGTCCAGGAAAGATCGTTCGGGTATCATCAGAACGAGGCCAGCTACTGAGGACAATAGATCTGAGAGGAATGGAATGGATCATAATCTTCTTACAGAGTGACCGAGAACAGACTCTGCTTTCTGTTAGAATGGACAGAGAATACGATATGGTATGCGACCTTCATTTTCTACAACACTCTTGCACCATTAGTGAATTTTCCCCTTCAGAATAAGTCAACTTACAAAACTTTTATACCTTTTTTTTGTTAAAACTTAAAAGATATTTCAGTTTATTTCATATGTAAATAAGATAACTTCACAAAAATTGCGGTTGCCATAGAGTATTTTAATAAAACACAAAACAATAGACACTCCAAAAATTGTAAACATTTTAATTCTTTACGTTTCGACTATAATTTAAGTCCTCTTCTTTCTTCTGAAGATGACTTAAATTATAGTCGAAACGTGAAGAATTAAAATGTTTACAATTTTTGGAGTGTCTATTGCCTGTGTTTTATGACTTCACAAGCTGGGTAAACTTTTTGACAGTTCACAGAACTGTAAAAACTTCATATTTTTATACGCCAGATTAGTCAATGGAATCATCGATACAGACTTAAACGATTTCATCTATTTTGAACAATGTGCTTTATGACTTTGGCGTGACGGCCATATTTGAAAATATTTTGCTTGTGACGTCATAGATTTGTTTCATTGTAGAACAACTTGAAATATCTCAAGAACGAACGAGGATAAATAGTAATAACTTTGCAGACGTTCTCTGGTTTTAAATATTTATTTATTTATTTATTACGAGGTTTCGATTAGCTGCCAGTCTGCAGTCTTCAACGGGTGGATTACAATGAGAGTGTGACAATTACAACGATTTACTGTTACATATATAGTTACAAAAATGACAGTTGCGCCTACATACAGGATTAATGACTTAAATTACATGTAGATAATTTCAAAGTTTTTTGCTAAGTAAAAAGCGTTACTGTTCCGGTAAATGTTTTGCATTGTTGTCAGTCACACTCTCATTGTAATCCACCCGTTGAGGACTGCAGACTGGCAGTCGAAATCTCGTTAACAAATAAATATTTAAAACCAGAGAACGTCTACAAACTGATTATGAATACTCCTGGTTTCGCTTCGAACATATTTAAAGATAAAGAGTAGTTATGGAATGAGTAATTTTACAAGTTAACGAGTTCTTTCTGTATAAACAGACTTGAATTTCATTGCCCATACTCTTTAAGTGCCGAGGTAGTTATGGAAAAGCCATTACTCGCGTTTCCTTAAAGTGCATTCCCTTCGTCTTTCTTAGATTCTGAGGTTTGATTCGGAAACGCAAAGAGACGAGTTTTTGCAAAGTTATGAAAGTTTCTTGGGCAACCACGAGATCAAATGCAACAGAAACGAAATGAAAACCCAAATGTTGATATCCTCAGCGCATACGAAAGAAGATCGACAAAAAAGACTGGAGAAATTCTTCCGAGTTGCTTTTGCTCATGTAAGTAAACTGCGCGAGCCTCGCGGGCCAAATCAAATGTTTTATGTAGTACTGTACGTGTTTAAAAATCTGATCGTCTGGAACTGGTACAAAACGGGAAGACTTTCGTTTTGGTTCGGAAGTCAAAGGATATCCGGTAGACAACTACTGGATTCACAGACTCATCTGTTTGGCAATATTTTGACAGTCAGGTTTAGGGCAAGTTGTGCGGATTGCTAAACTAATAAACTGCTTTTTCTTTAAATAATACTTCAAATGTTGCTGAAAACTCGAAATTTTTATATATAAATTGTCCTTGTTTTTAGTTCTGTTAATTTTCTTCCAAACATTATATTCTGTTCAGTGGCGAAGCCAGAACGATAATTGGGGGGGGGGGCATATTCATATATTCGTGTTCTGCTTTATTAATTTCTTTTGAAATCAATTGTTTTTATGGTATGTGAACACGGATCCCCCCCCCCCCCCCCAATTATCGTTCTGGCTACGCCACTGATTCTGTTCATGTTTTTATCTTCCAAGATACGGAATTATTGTAAAGAAAGTTTATATATAATTTTAAATGTTCTTTCAAATAACTTTGAAACAAATGATAGCGATATTAATTTTATTTTATTACAACGACGTTTCAATGCTTCTTGCATCATTAACATCGCTATCATTTGTTTCAAAGTTAATTTCACAAAAGATTTTAATAAACAATCTTTCAAATAAGACAAACTTAATTTATGTTGCTATATCCTTTTAAATATTAAAAATGTATTTGCTAACCTGTAAGCAATTGCTGAGAGTATTTTTATTGTGTTTTTATCCCTCTTAATGCTATTAAAGGCGAACAACTTGCTGTTTTCTCGTATCCTTCTAATAGAGAGCCAATCAGATTGCAGAAAAGCTTATATCCGGCGGTTGTCCATATGCTAATTTCTAATATCTTTCCTCAAGGCATTCGACATCGAATACCAAGATCAAGATTTCAATGAGAGAATGGGCGAGGCCAAGGAGGTCCTCTCATGTGAACTTTCCAGAACTGAATTTGCCGAAGCACTTTCTCTGAAACCTAACTCGCTTTTCGTGGAACAAATGTTTGACTTGGTTGATAAAGATCGTAATGGATATCTGTCATTCCGAGAATTCCTTGACGTCATTGTTATTTTTGCTAAAGGTATGTCGTTTGAGAGTGGACTTCCCAACATGGCTATTGCCTAATTGATAGGGGATCCGAGATACCAGGATGTTAGGGTTTGTAATCCAAGTGAGAATATATACATTTTAAGACCTAACTAGGAACGACTGCGAAAAATGCAGCACAAGGTCCTCTGGTAGGAATTGAACCTACGGCCCTGCGATTCCGGTGCAGCGCTCTAACCAACTGAGCTACAGAGGCCAGCTGTTGAGCTGTAACCGTAAGTTCATGTATTTATAGGTAATCGGGTGTGCGGGTTGTGATAAGGTGGACTTGAATGACTTAGATGAATGAACTTACGGTTACAGCTCAACAGCTGACCTCTGTAGCTCAGTTGGTTAGAGCGCTGCACCGGAATCGCAGGGCCGTAGGTTCAATTCTTACCAGAGGACCTAGCGCTGCATTTTTCGCAGTCGTTCCTGGTTAGGTCTTAAAATGTATATATTCTCACTTGGATTACAAACCCTAACATTCTAATATTAATTCCACCAAGTGAAGTGCAATAATCTAAGTCATTCAGATCCGAGATACCTACGATTTTAACGCCCTTATCTGAGAAGAAGCGAAAGTCTAACCATTTACTGATGTGAATGTAAATGTAGCACTTTCTCCTCAATTATTTTAAGACCTTGAGTAGAGGTCCGACCAAGGATTGGACCCAGGTCTCTGAGCTCGAAAGGCAAGCATGGTGATCACCACACCACAAGATTCTGATGTTTATTTCCATTTTCCATCACAGGTACCCCAGACGAGAAACTGAGATTGTTCTTCGACATGTACGATGTTTCTGGCAATCAAAAGCTCGGTCGGGACGAGTTTAAACAAATGATCAAGTAAGTCAATCATAAAAACCTCGAGTGTTTCCCGAAAGCACTCTTCTCTAATTGATCAACATTAGTCAAGGTTCGTACAAAACTTAAAAGGCCTTGAATGTCCTTGAATTTGTAAAGAAGTACTTGAAAATCTTAAAATGTTTCTTGCCGTAGTTTTTGGATATTTTCTGAAATTGTTTGACATTCAAAACGGATATTTTGTTGAATAGACCTTTCCCCTTATAACCAAAATTTTGATCTAGGCAAGTCTAAACAAATATTTCATCACAGCTTGAAAGAGCATCACAAAATTAGTAATATTCCAAAGTTTCGTTCCGAAATGTTGTAAAATGAGGAAAATAGAGCCTTGCGAAGTTCGCAATTTTCAGTCATTTTGCATTACAAACGGGAAATTGCAGCCCCAACACCCGAATCGGATGTCAATTTCCCGTTTGTAATACAAAATGACTGAAAAACGGCAAACTTCGCAAGGCTATATTATCCGCATTTTACAAGATTTTACAACAAAACTTTGGAATAATACTAATTTTGTGATGCTCTTTCAAGCTGTGATGAAATTTTTGTCTAGATCGAAATTTTAGTTATAAAGGGAAAGGTCCATTGATTTTGCATGTTCATATCTGACAAAGCTGTTTGAAACTCATCAAAATTGCGTTTTGAACAATTCAACGTCAGATTTTACTGATTTCTAACCCCTTTTCGTGAGTATTTAGTCCTTGAATTTGCTGATACATGGCCTTGAAAAGTCCTTGTATTTGACTCTACCTCACATGTACGAACCCTGATTAGTCCATAGTTAGGCTTCACCAAGCACTATCGTGCAGCAGATTGTGGTCAACCTGCAACATGCAACTATCTGAAATTAGTATAAACCTACTAGTAGGCTATCACATATCGTGCCTTCTGATTGGCTACGCTACTAGTAGGCTACTAGTGATGATAGCCTACTAATAGTGTCTGATGATTTAGTGATGATAGCCTGCCGAAGTGTCTGATGATTTTTTGGACGACTTGTTGAACAATTCTGTACTAAAAACCCCCCGAAAAAAGCAACAAAAATATGGAATGGCAATTTTTAAGGGTAAAAAAATAGACAAAATAACATACACTCAATGAAATTTTAAGATTAAAACTGAATTTTGTAAAACATTTTACGCGAACAAAAACTAAAATATTTGTTTACCTATACATACTATACCTTACCTTTATAATGTTTTTTGTGTATTTTTGTATTGTGTTTGCAGCCTAGTTGTAAATTAATGTTAAAGTTTATACTAAAACAATTAGACAACTCGGCCTCGTTGTCTGTGAGCAAATAGTCAACTCGGCTTCGCCTCGTTGACTATTCGCTCATAGACAACTCGGCCTCGTTGTCTAATTGTTAAATATGTCAAGAGAGTTACAGGCAAGGACCTTCGCTCGAAACATCGAAATTCTCCTTATATTTTCAGGTAGTTGTGTCCTTACCAACGAAAGTTTGTTCTTATAACATTTACTCACTTATACAATAAAATACGGTTTGTATAGAAAGTATGTTTAACACTGTGTTTGTTCCCAGGTCGTTCATGGAACTGGTGAATGCTGACGTTGAATCCGACCAGCTGGATGCCCTCACTGACTCGATGTTCTCCCAAGCTGGCTTTACAAACAAGGATGAGCTGACATTTGACGACTTCAGAGCTGTCATGGCTGAATATAAAGAAAATTTGGAAGATGCCCAACTTAACTTGTCAGGTAAGTGTTCTGTGTCAAGGTACTCCGCTAGGAAGAACAGTTTAGAACTGATAGAGCTATTCAGTGTGAATAATGTTAGTCTGGTTTAGTTTAATTTTCCTCCTGTAGTCAGGGATATTTTCAAGCACTTTTCTACTACCGGTATACGATAGTAAATACTCAATCTTCAATTGAGTTTCGAAACTCAATCTTCCTCCACAATAATTCTTTTTCACAATTTGATTTTTTTTAATGTAAGTGTTCCATTATCAACTTTCTTTCTGTGCTCTACAGCTAGCTGATGGCCAAACTAGACTTTGAAAATGCCATTTCCGACGACCTGGAGACTTCAAAGTTTCAAATCATCCCACCTCCAAAATGTAAACACTTAAAAAGTTGGTCCCGCAATATTTTACACCCCTCCAAAATATTTTGGAATGTGCGCCCCTGAACACAAAATTTTTCTCCTCCCCCAAAGTCCTCCTCCCCCCCAAACGAAACTCAATCTTCTTCTGAAAAACAGTAGTAGCCTAAAGTGCTTGAAAATATCCCTGTGTAGTAACACTGGATCAATAAGAGATGATCCTTACTAGACTTCCATAGGGAGAACAATAGAGCTATCCAGTATTAATAAAGTTAGTTTGGTTTAGGTTTCCTCCTGTAGTAACACTGGATCAATAAGAGATGATTCTTACCAGACCTCTAGGAAGAACAGTTTAGAACTGATAGAGCTATCCAGTATAAATAAAGTTAGTTTAGTTGAGGTTTCCTCTTGTAGTAACACTGGATCAATAAGAGATGATCCTTACTGGACCTCTAGGAAGAACAGTTTAGAACTGATAGAGCTATCCAGTATATATAAAGTTAGTTTAGTTGAGGTTTCCTCCTGCAGTAACACCGGATCAATAAGAGATGATCCTTACTGGACCTCTAGGAAGAACAGTTTAGAACTGATAGAGCTATCCAGTATATATAAAGTTAGTTTAGTTTAGGTTTCCTCCTGTAGTAACACTGGATCAATAAGAGATGATCCTTACTGGACCTCTAGGAAGAACAGTTTAGAACTGATAGAGCTATCCAGTATATATAAAGTTAGTTTAGTTTAGGTTTCCTCCTGTAGTAACACTGGATCAATAAGAGATGATCCTCACTGGACCTCTAGGAAGAACAGTTTAGAACTGATAGAGCTATCCAGGAAATATAAAGTTAGTTTAGTTGAGGTTTCCTCTTGCAGTAACACTGGATCAATAAGAGATGATTCTCACTGGACCTCTAGGAAGAACAGTTTAGAACTGATAGAGCTATCCAGTATATATAAAGTTAGTTTAGTTTAGGTTTCCTCCTGCAGTAACACTGGGTCGATAAGAGATGTCACTTACTGAACCTCTGGAAGAACAGTTTAGAACTGATAAAGCTATCCAGTATAAATAAAGTTAGTTTAGTTGAGGTTTCCTCCTGTAGTAACATTGGATCAATTCTTGATGAGCATTAAGTGCATTTGTATTATATCTTATGCTGTGATTCCTGCTACAGGAACCGGTGTTGATGTACCTAAGGCGGGTACGGGTGAAAAGAAAAAGAGGGAAAATGCTCCAACTCGTGCAAGAAAAACTGTCATCAAACATTTGGAGTAAGTCGACGTAAAAATCGTTGTGTTCCTGAAAGCGTTACAAACTTGCCCTCAAATACAATGCCCTGTAACTTTGCAGAAACCAGTCCATACAGTTTGAGCCTACTTTTTAATTTTATATTTTTGTTCTTCTATACGTTTTACATGCCATGTCAGAAAATAATTTACATGCCATGTCAGAAAATAAGAGAAAAATCATTTCTACAACTTATAATATTTTACATTTTTCGCGCATGCTTCCCAAAATAACATGTCTGAGAAGGTACGAAAAGACATCTTTGCACCACGACAATGCACGTCAGTGGTTTTTGATTCGCTAGAACACCATGTTTTCTTGTATATAATTACTAAGTAGACATTTTTAGTAAGATCCTTGTTAAAAAAAATTCAATAACGGTTGAGCATTTGCGATTGTTCCTGTAACTCGCAAAAGGGTCAAGATGGCGCCATATGGGGGAGAAGGTAGCATATTGCACTTGTCATATCTTCGAAACGAGTTCGTTGGCCCCAACTTTTTTTCCAGTTTTTACCATGGGCATATCATAAACTTCACCCCTGGAACGTTTCAGCAAATTGTCGTTTCCAGAACAATTACTGACGAATCACCTTAATGGACCTATTACGTAATGAACAAAATTTTGATCTAGATAAGTCTAGACAAAAATTTCATCACAAAATTAGTAATATTCCGAAGTTTCGTTGCGAAATGTTGTGGAAAACGGTACCAATTTCCCGTGCGTAATACAAAATGACTGAAAAACGGCAAACTTCGCAGGGCTATATTATCCCGATTTTACAACATTTCGCAACGAAACTTCGGAATATTACTAATTTTGTGATGCTCTTTCAAGCTGTGATGAAATTTTTGAAAACTTGTCTAGATCAAAATTTTGTTCACTAGGTAATAGATCCATTCACTAACGGCGGTCGTTGAATACCCTCTATAAGGGACTGGTCATAATTTAGCAGAAGGGGTGGGGAGGTGGAAACAGTGGGGGGAGGGGGGTCACATTTTTTAGCCAGCAAAAAGGGGGTTCATAAAATATTAGACAGTTTATGAAGGCGGGGAGGGGGTCTGCTGTTTTAGTTCAATTAATTGTTTTATACATGCCTTCTCACATTTTGTTTCAGTTGCACTATTGAAAAAAATTGATTTGATTTAAAGCACAATTAGAAAATTTAAAGTGCAATTAGAAAATTTATTGAATGCAGGGTTTAGTAGTAGGAAGGTACATTTTTACTGACACCAGCAAGAGAGAGAGAGGGGGGGGCATTATTTTTCCGGGTTATGGCAAAGCAGGGTCACAAAATATCATTCCTTAAAATTTTGAATTACACCTCCCCACCCCCCACCCCCTGATAAATTATGACCAGTCCCTAAGTTTCATATAATTTCAAATACTTTAGCGCCACTTCTGACCGCGCACCAAAACGGACTCCAACGAGAGTGAAAGTTGCTACAAAGAAGACGAAGGATTACGATAACGTGATAAAGAAAAACTGGACAATTTTCGCGAGATATGTGTCCAATCATGTGCCTGATATCTTCATCGCTGTTCTGTATACCTTGGTATTGATTGCCATCTTTGCTGAAAGAGCTTATTGTAAGTAGCATCAACTTCATGTTACGTAACACGCGCTCAAAACTAATGCGTATAATATACCACTTGAGGTTATGACTAAATTCAAAATTTTTATTTTTCCATACGTTTCTCAATCGGCAAACAAACTTAAAAAGTATGTTTAGTGCTTTATCTGTAAAATAATGCTAAAATGAAGAGAAAGAGAAAATTATGTCTGAAGTTCAGTAAGTTTTGCTTATATGGCTGTAAATATGGCGTCAATTTCCAAGCATCATTCTTAATTGTATTTTAATTGACAATTTTAAACTATTATTTTATGTTTCTCAACCGGCAGATGCATTTAAAAAGGTAGCCAACTCTATAAACTACAGAATAAAGCTAAAACAAAGTAATTTTGAGAGGAACGCCAAAAAGATTTTAGGTTTTGAACACTTTTCATTGCAAATACGTGACATTGAAAAAAATTGCCTTTTAATTAGCCTTGTTCTTGCGATAGAGAGCCTAAGATCTACTATATGCGGCAAACGCAACGACGTGGTCTCAATTTTAGTTCAAGAATGAGCGCTAAGTACTTTGATTACTGTGATAATGCTTGGTTTAACATTGTGTTGAGAATGACAAAGCCGTTATTGCATTACAAACCTTGCGCGGTCAATAGACCTTATGCATAATGACGTCACAAGGCTTGATGCCCGCGACCAATGCTGGTCTTAGTAGTCATCGCTCGGGTAAATTTCGATAGTGACCATTTTGAATTGTTTAATTTTCCCGGGCAATGACTACTAGGAGCAGCATTCCTCGCGGACATCAAGCCTTGTGACGTCATTATGCATAAGGTCCATTGAAATTTTTCCTGACGTGATAAAATTTCGACTCGACAACATCGCATCATTTCGTTACCAGTCTCATGCTTAAACATCTGTAGGGAGCCACCTTAACGTTGTATTCACAATGGAAACGCTGGGACCACAAATTATTCATAGTTTTTGTCTTGCCTGAAGAATTAGCCATTCCGAAGTTGATGAGTGGACTGGGGACGAGTATTAAAAAGTGCCCAAATTAAGAAATGAACCAAATCACTAAAACGACCACCACAAAATTAGTAAGTATACAAAGTTTGAAGATGTTTACATGAATACCCTTCGAATAATAAGCTTTCGAAAATTGTGAAATTACTGATTAAAGGACTGTTTTTGGACGCGCGTCCCCAAAAACAAAAATTACAGTACATTTCATAGTAAACATCGCGATTTTCGAAAGCTTATTATTCGAAGAGTATTCATGTAAATGTCTTCAAACTTTGTATACTTACGAATTTTGAGGTGGTCTTTTTAATGATTCGGTTCATTTCTTAATTTGGGCACTTTTTAACACTCGTCCCCAGTCGTCTCATCAACTTAGGAATGGCTAATTTCTTTGTTTGAGAGAAGATTGGAAAAGACATCACGAACATTCAGGTGATTTTCAAAGCTGTCGAAAATGCAAATCCTTTGCAATGTTCTCAGGCCAAGAAATGACTATGAATAACTTGCCGCGTCGTAGATCTTAAACTCTCTATTTCTTCATTGAATCAAAACAAATGGAGGAGGCCATTAAATATTTTTACTGCTCTAAATATTAATATAATTCCTTTATCTCCCAGACTATAATACCCTACGTGAAAATGCCGTGCTGAGTGGTTATATTACTACCTTAAAAAATAAGCAGAAACTCGACGTTTCGAGCGAAGGCCCTTGTGCAATTTTCTGCAGTCTAAAGTTTCATGTTGTCTGCACATGTAGTTTCATTGGAGACACAATTTCCCTCCTGACAAATCCGGAAATGGTCAAGATAGTGACTCTGATTGGTGTTACGTATTGTATTGATATATATATGACTGTTGACATTGTTTTTTTGTCTCCAATATTTGACGAAGGGCCTTCGCTCGAAACGTCGAGTTTCTGCTTATTTTTTAAGATAGTAATAGAACCACTCAGCACAGCATTTTCACATTGGTGCTACCCACACTGGTACAGACAGTTTTATAATATTCTACGTATTTCTTCATACTTAGATTATTCAGTGGAACGTGAACATGGAGGATTACGTCGTATCGCGGGTTATGGTGTCACGGTGACGCGAGGTGCTGCAAGTGCTATGATGTTCACATATTCCTCGCTCTTGGTCACCATGTGTCGAAATCTCATTACCTTCTTACGAGAAACGTTTTTTGGACATTATGTACCCTTTGATTCGAACGTTTTGTTCCATAAATATATCGCATTATGGGCTTTCTTGTTTACAGGTACATGTTCAATACACTATATTTCGAGATCACCTTTACTGGACCTCTAGCGAGAACAGTTTCGAACTGATAGAGCTATCCAGTATAAATAAAGTTAGTTTAGTGTATGTTACCTCTTCTGGTCACACTGGATCAATAAGAGATGACTCTTACTGGACCTCTAGGAAGAACAGTTTAGAACTGATAGAACTATCCAGTATAAATAAAATTAATTTAGTTTAGGTTTCCTCCTGTAATAACACTGGGTCAATAAGAGATCACCCTTACTGGACCTCTAGGGAGAACAGTTTAGGACTGATGAGCTACCCATATAAATAAAGTTAATTTAGTTTCGGTTTCCTCCTGTAGTAACACTGGATCAATAAGAGATGACCCTTACTGGACCTTTACCGAAAACAGTTTACAACTGATAGAACTATCCAGTATAAATGAAGTTAGTTTAATTTAGGTTTCCTCCTCTGTTCACACTGAATCAATAAGAGATGATAATTTCTGTACCTCTAGAAAGAACAGTTTAGAAGTGATAGACCTATTCAGTATAAATAAAGTTAATTTAGTTTAGGTTTCTTCCTGTAATAACACTGGATCAATAAGAGATGACCCTTACCGGACCTCTAGGGAGAACTGTTTAGAACTGACAGTATAAATAAAGTTAGTTTAATTTGGGTTTCCTCCTGTAGTGACACTGGATCGATAAGAGATATATGACTCTTACTCCAAACATTTTCTGATTTTTTTCTGGTAATTCAAACACAAAGCGTTGTACTGTATTGTAAAATACAACCCACGCTGTCCATAATTTACGTTTTCATTCCTTTTCAGTGGTTCATTGTATTGGCCATGCAAGCAATTTCTACCACATTGCTACACAGCCACCAAATGATTTGACTTGTCTGTTCAGAAACTATTTCCACAGGTACGCCAATCTTTCTAGTCCAGGGAAGACAATTATATTGTAATAGCAGACTGGTTTTCTTTTGCATGTCACTCGATCAGTTTAGTACGTATGGCCTGTTGTTGATACACTTTCTTGTTTTTAGATCTCACGAACTACCTAAGTTCCATTACTGGTGTTGGGAGACAATTACAGGTATGGAGGGTATTGTAGATGGAAATTATCGAGTGGAAATTCCACATACATTCATTAGACCTAACCAGGAACAGCTGCGAAAAATGCATCTATATATAGGCCCTCTGGAAGGAATTGAACCTGCGGCCCTGCGATTCCGGTGCAGCGCTCTAACCAACTGAGCTACAGAGAGACAGTTGTCGAGCTCTAACCAACTGAGCTACAGAGAGACAGTTGTCGAGCTCTAACCAACTGAGCTACAGAGAGACAGTTGTCGAGCTCTAACCAACTGAGCTACAGAGAGACAGTTGTCGAGCTCTAACCAACTGAGCTACAGAGAGACAGTTGTCGAGCTCTAACCAACTGAGCTACAGAGAGACAGTTGTCGAGCTCTAACCAACTGAGCTACAGAGAGACAGTTGTCGAGCTCTAACCAACTGAGCTACAGAGAGACAGTTGTCGAGCTCTAACCAACTGAGCTACAGAGAGACAGTTGTCGAGCTCTAACCAACTGAGCTACAGAGAGACAGTTGTCGAGCTCTAACCAACTGAGCTACAGAGAGACAGTTGTCGAGCTCTAACCAACTGAGCTACAGAGAGACAGTTGTTGAGCTCTAACCAACTGAGCTACAGAGAGACAGTTGTCGAGCTCTAACCAACTGAGCTACAGAGAGACAGTTGTCGAGCTCTAACCAACTGAGCTACAGAGAGACAGTTGTTGAGCTCTAACCAACTGAACTACAGAGAGACAGTTGTCTAGCTCTAACCAATTGAGCTACAGAGAGACAGTTGTCGAGCTCTAACCAACTGAGCTACAGAGAGACAGTTGTTGAGCTCTAACCAATTGAGCTACAGAGAGACAGTTGTCGAGCTCTAACCAACTGAGCTACAGAGAGACAGTTGTTGAGCTCTAACCAACTGAGCTACAGAGAGACAGTTGTCGAGCTCTAACCAACTGAGCTACAGAGAGACAGTTGTCTAGCTCTAACCAACTGAGCTACAGAGAGACAGTTGTCGAGCTCTAACCAACTGAGCTACAGAGAGACAGTTGTCGAGCTCTAAGCCTCTAACCAACTGAGCTACAGAGAGACAGTTGTTGAGCTCTAACCAATTGAGTTACAGAAACACAGTTGTCGAGCTCTAACCAACTGAGCTACAGAGAGACAGTTGTCGAGCTCTAACCAACTGAGCTACAGAGAGACAGTTGTCGAACTCTAACCACAAGTTCATGTATATATACTAAGGATACTGCCATGTCGATGTATGGGTACCCTGTAAGATTTTGTTGGCATCTCATTCGATTGAATAATAGATGAAGGGTACTTTTGTAGATGCAAATTATCGTGTGTAAATTTTATGTACCATTTCAAAAACTCATTAATTATTCATGAGGAAAACACAAAGAAAAATCATAAGCGTGTCGTATCTTTATATGTGATAAAGATTTCCCTTGATTTAAATAAACTTTAACTTTGATTTTCTCAACTTACACAATGTATTTTCTGAAAATTACTTCACCAATGAACTTACTAGATCGATCATTTTTGAAGCAATTTAAAACATTCACAGTGCGTGTTTTATCAGACCTAAAGACCTTTATATCTGATAAAACACTGCTGCTCAAGTTTTAAATAGTACTTAAAATTTCCACTCAATAATTTCCATCTACAAGACTCTTCAACTATTATCAATCGAGTGAGACGCCAACAAAATCTTGATACTTTTTTAATATTAGTATATAATAGCACATAACACACCTTGTCCATGCGGTCCTTTTCAACACCAAACTGCCCACCATATCCATAAGATGCTTTAGGTCTAATTGTTAGTTAAGGTTGAACCTGGGTGAATTGGGGGGGTGGGGGGGGGTATCAAATAAGAAAATATAACAATCCCACTTAAATATTTATCTAACCCATTGAGTGGCAGCACTCTCCCCCTGACAAGTAAAATCGTCTGGTGTTAGACAGAGTAAAATAATAAAGTAGAGCGCATTGCCACTTAAAGGGTTACATTAATGTCGGGAATTATTATGTAAACATATACACAGGTAAAAATCTCACAACTTGTCAACAAGATGTGTTCGCAACAACACTGTTATTTAATCAAGTTGCTACAAGGTTGTCACTCGCAACTTGTTGAGAAATTGTTGAATTGCAGGACGATAACAAGTTGTTGGAACAACTTGTGACAAGTCTGTTGATCTCAGCATGCAACCTTGTAGCAAGTTGCCAACAAGCCTTCGACAACTTGTCAACAAGCTGTGAACAAGCAGTACGAACACATCCTGTTGACAAGTTGTTGGAACAGCATTTCTACAAGTCTGCTGCAGGTTTGTTACAGCTTGCATTTTTAAATCATAAATGCACATCAAAAGGATACCCTTTAGAGGCCTCGTCTACAAAGAAAGTAAAAGTATACAAAGTATTAAAATCATTCTTTATTTTACTATAAATATTCAAACATGTCCACCTCTGACCAGATATCACTGGCAACCAACAATACAATTCTTTAATGGCTTAACTTTCCAAGTAATTAGAACCCATTAAACTGCAGAGCTTCCCCATTGACAAGTAAAATCATCTGGCATTAGACAAGTAAAGAAAAATAAGTAGGGTGCACTGGGGTGCATTGCAGCTCAATGGGTTAACTAAAGACATTGTCAGATTTTTTGGTTAATCATTCTCAGTTCCGGTGCTAACATGTTACCTTTCTTAATTTTCTGATGGTCTTGCGTGACATTTTGTCGTAGATCTTTAATGCTTTAAAAAGAGTAGAGTAGGTCAAGCATGGTTGCATCATCAGAAGTGGAGATATACCAGGTAATATTAATGTCGTTCTAATTGAAGTGTTGCTCAAATATTGATTCAATACATTACCTCGGGCTGACCAATTCATTTGATCAAGTTCCTCGAGATATTCATACACTTCCTGTGAAAGAGCCAATTCCAAGTATTTGATCATTTCTGGTCACTTTCTTTCTATTTATGATTGGTTAGTTGCACAAACAACAAAGGTGATTGGCGCATTCAAACTATTCAACAGGAAGTTTACAATTATACTAGGAAGTGCATGAATATCTCGAGGAACTTGATAAAATGAATTGGTCAGCCCAAGGTAATGTATTGAATCAATATTTGAGCAACAGTTCAATTGGAACGACAGTAAAGATAATTTACTTATCACATACTTTATGGACTCCATGTGTCCAGAACCTTCAACGGTCTTTGCTCCCCATCGTTGCTCTTTTTCAGACACATCATTCTGTGTACAAATGATCAAATTAGGTGTTTGTGACACAGTGTTACCTCGCATAGGGGTAGGGGCGAAGTGGGTAGCACACTTGCCTTTCACCTCTAAGGCCGCAGGTTCGAATCTCAATGAGGACTTCTCATTGTGACTCGAACCCAGTCCTAATGTGGAAAGAGTAAGTCAACGCTCTGCCGAAAGTTGTGGGTTCTCTCCGGGTACTCCGTGTTTCCTCCCACAGGGAAAGTTGACAGGGTGGGTTAGGCACAAGGTCTGGAGGCAGATCATTAATGAGGTATGGACTAATAGCGGTTGCTCAAGCGCCATTTGTAAGCTCAAAGTCTACCTCGGTCTGCTTTACGTCAGTCCGGTTGATCTATCTAATCATAATGTAAAACTTCTGCAATTCAGTGTATGCTGCCATGGAAGTTCAAATAAACTAACTAACTAATAGCGATAAAAAGTTGTTTCTGAGTTTTGCAACCAACGTTGTGATTGGAAACTTTACGTTTCACATGTCAAAATAATGATGACATGGGGGTAACTTTGCGTTTTGCAACAGTCATTTTCTCTTTTGTGTCGAGTCGAGACAACAAACCAAAATAAAATTACAAGGACTAATATATTTCTGCCCGTCGTTTAACGTGTCATGCTTGAATGCAAATGGTAATATCCAGAAAAACAAAATTAGTTTGGTTTAGGCTTCCTCCTATAGTAAACATTGGATCAATATTTGATTACCCATACTGCATCTCTAGGAAGAACACTGGATCAATAAGAGATGATCCTTACTGGACCTCTAGGAAGAACAGTTTAGAACTGATAGAGCTATCCAGTATAAATAAAGTTAGTTTAGTTTAGGTTTTCTCCTGTAGTAACACTGGATCAATAAGAGATGATCCTTACTGGACCTCTAGGCAGAACAGTTTAGAACTGATAGAGCTATCCAGTATAAATAAAGTTAGCTCAGTTAATGCACTTTCACCAAGGCTTTTCCCTCAGCTAGGGTTGGTGTGTTGGCTTTTCACTGATTTATGAATATTTTCAAAACAAGGTCATTAATATTAACCAAAACCCTCCACAATGCAAGCAGATCTCATTATATTAAGCAAATCTGCTTGCCTATATACAATAAAATAGCTAGCAAACAAAATAAAAGTCTTTTTTGACTTCAAAACTATGAAAATGTAATCGATATCTGACCGGAAGTAAACTACATCCTTATACGGTAGTATTATAAACAACCTACTTCCACATTTTATAAAATGATTAAAATGGAGAAATCAATTATAAGCTTAATCAATTTGCTAATAAAACTTTAATGTTTCTAGCTTAAACAAACTTTTAAACAATGCTTGACCATTTAAGCTTATATCGATGGCTGGATATTGTCGAAATTTACCGATATGAGGGCCAAATTAAAATATGGGGTTCACTGCCCAAAGACTTGTGAGTTCATGACCATTTTCTTGACAAAATATCTTAACTGATAGCCAGGGAACGATGACGCAGCAACTACGAACTGATATCTTAATAAATATCGTACTGATAGCCAACAATTCGCTGAATTTTAGCTTAAAACCGACATCGAAAGATCACCATCAGAACGACCTCCTCGATGTCGATCTTTATTACGGATGCAGGAATGCTCTCCAAAAAACTTTCAAAAAACTTACAACAAAATCAGGATCGGTGTCCCAGTCATCGTCGTCAGCATTATCTAGTTGAACGTTATGTCCTGCCGCTGATCTCCACATTTTTTTGGAAAAATATAAAAATTTACAAAGGTTTTTAGGTTTTGAAGTACAAAATATATATGTAAACACAAACGATAAGGCTTCCTGTTTGCAGTTCACTCCCTCGCGTTTCCACTTTTATAAGCGATATTTCATAAAGTATTGCGCAATTGGCTTGAATTCTCACCCCCCTGATAGATATATTTAAACATAATATAAACCGGGGGAGTGAATGAACTCTTGCTATTGAAAATGCGAAGGAAAACAAAGGAAGAAAATAACATCACACAAACAAAGGAAGAGAATTTTCGCAATGATATTTCTATATAGGCAAAGTGGAGACACTAAGCTAGTTATATTTTTCAATTCCCCCGTAAAATAGATATTATCGTAATATAAACCGGGGGTTACGTAAAGTGGAGAAACTAGGCTAGTATATTTTTATGTCCCCTCCGTAAAATATATTTTATCTTAAGATAAACCGGGGGGTGTCAACTTTTGATGCTGAAATGACCGACTGACAAAAGTCACAAAATTCAAAAACAAAAACAACTTTGAATCGAAAGCAAAAGTTGAAATCGAAAGCAAAACAACAGAATCTCGAGCAGTATGGCTTGTCGAAAGATTACTTTAGCTGCTTGTTCGCTCAATCAATGGGCTTTGGACTTCGAAGGCAATTTAAAACGAATCTTACAAAGTATAAGCGAAGCAAAAGCGAAGGGAGCATGTTACAGACTTGGCCCAGAGCTCGAAGTTTCAGGTAGGTTTAATATGGTTTCGCTTTTTTAAAAAGAACAGTATATGGTGATCAACCTCAAGAGCGGATCTAGCCTCATCTGCAAGGAGGGGTGCAGGTTTTCCATGGGGTGGTGCATGAGGGAGCCTTACTGCCCACTCTCCTCTGCAACGCTACTATCCCAACATTTATACCATTATTTTGAGATGGGCAGATGGTCGAATCTGCATGTTCGCCGTTCTGTTACGTTTTACATTATCTTCTGTTTATAAAGTTTATATCGGCTTTTTATCACGTATGCCTGACTGGACAGTTGCTGTAGCACAGTACAGTAAGTTTGCTTGTTAAAGTACAGTATTTTTGTAAATATTGCTGTATGATTATAACAACCTCGACATGTTTACATATTTAACCATGATATTTAACTAAAACATTCTGAGTATTTTCTTGTGAGCTCACAAATCAATTAATCGTTTCAAGAAATGGGCGTGCGCTAACAGTAGAAGTTTCGTTAATTGCTATTCGAAAGCAAAAAATGTATGGTCAAGCAGATTTTTTGGGGGTGCATGCATGGTGCTGGACTTCTGTAGGGAGACGTTGGACACCACTAAGTGGAGTGTCTTAGTACCCCCACGGTAGATCCGCCCCTGAGTAAAACGTATGACAGCCATTATGAATGAGAGCTATATCTTCTGAGCAGGCCTCGAATTTAATGGCGTTAAAAATTGCCGTAGGAAGGTAACAGCTGTCTACGGCAATTTAGGCAGTTTCCACGGCATTTTTTCAAATTACTGTAATAAAAATTTTAATTTATTGTTATTTGGATTGCTGACAAGGTAGAAACATGTTTACTTATTTCTTTAGTGTTTTTTTCGAAGAAAACTGAGACTAAAATGGTAGTTTACGCATGATTTGATCAACATCTGAATTCAAGTATCAAAATAGTATGCACAGTGAATAGTGTAAAAATTATACTATACGGCAAAAAATTGCCGCCAATTGATCCACGGCATTTTCTTCTCCCTCTACGGCAATTGCCGCGATAAAATTCAAGCCCTGCTTCTGAGTCATGCTAATTCATATGTTTTCAGGTTATGGGTGTGAGGACCATTTCCTTGAAGACGACACGTTTCTGCACTCGTTCCAAGTCTTGGCATGTATTTTAAAATCGCCCGTCGCTCAGGACATCGTTTGCGATATCGGAATGCCTGTGCAGCATAAAAGTGTACGTTATAATTGCAAGGTCATCTTTTACAATCGAAAGATTTTGTTGATCAGGCCGAAAATGGTTATGGCAAACGATGGCAATTACAGAGAACTGAGGTGGTTTTCACCATGGCAAAAGGTGGGTTGGTTTCGTGTAATGAATATGCATTGATTTAAGGCAGTGGTGGACACTTCACGAAATATTGGGGGGGGGGGG
>CACRXK020000790.1:0-67718 GCA_902702795.2 Paramuricea clavata
TTTATGTTTTCTTTTAAATGTAATTTATGTAATTTATTACGTCATATAAATTTAAATTTTGCATGCTTACGCAATAATTTGCTAACGTGACACGAACGGTTTAATTAAAATCAACGCAATATATGTAATTACTATAACCACAGATGAAGTATATACTTAATACTTCTTACTTAATCTATGCTATAACTTGAAAATGATGCACGCTGTAGCATCGAAACGTCGTTTAATAAATATAATACCGCTATAATTTGTTTCAAAACTATCTTCAAAAAAGTTTTTGATTAAAACACGTAGCGTTTTTGTTTATTAGCATCGCCTGAGTCATGTACTCATGTTTTATTCGGAATTTTAGCTCAGCTGCCGTTTTGTATACCAAGCATTTTCGGTGACAATTAATGTGTTCTATATACTTTATCCACTTTATCCGTCGTGATAACTTAATGCTTTAAAATTCCGGTACTAAATGAGAACGGAAGTGAAGACATCGGTATTGGTATCGGAAGTCGAACTAAAACTCTCTACTAATGCCATGTAGTGTGAATCGACTATTGCTAAAACAAGCAAAAGCATAATTTAAATATATTTCATTAAGTCAATTCAATAATTTGGACAATCAGCTGAATAGACTGGTATACCAGAAAAACAATTGTTCAACAAATCACCATGACAACTCGCTTAACAGGTTGTGATGTTAGGACAAAGACGATAACGGGCCTTCATATATAGGTATTTTATATATCAATACGTTCAATGTATTTCAAATACATTTCCATTAACCAAAAGAGCAAAGATCTACAATGAAATGCGCTAAAATGGTGAGTAAATTAGTTAGCGTCTGAACGAACTCACATATTTATGAGCATGTTCGATGTTTTGGGTCAGGGTTTTGTTTACATGAATATTTTCAACAAGAAACTTGTGTAGACCGTTTAAAACCGTTTTACAATAAAATGCGGTACAAAAATGAATCGTTTGAATAGATATTCTTTTCTTGCCCTGCCATTCTATAATGGCTTTGAATAAACCAGGTCCGACCAGGGGTGGGAGTGCTCGGATGCTTGTTATCCATTTCTGCCCCTTCTCATGTCCACCATCGGTTCGCTGCTATTTAGATATTCAACTTTTTATACTGTTCATTCATCTCTTCTTCGGTTTCTCTCGTCCTTTGTTCCCCTTTATCTCCAGCTCTATAATGTCTCCGTCTTTTCTTATTACGTGTCCATACCATGTGAGTCGTGCTTCCTTCATTTTCTCTGCAATGTCTACCACCCCACATCTTCTGATCTCTTCATTCCATAATGTCTCTGATCGGCTCTTCTTCATCTCTTGTTATTACGTGTCCATACCATCTCAACCTTGCTTTCCTCACCGTCTCTGCAATGTCTACCATCCCACATCTTCTGATCTCTTCATTCCATGTCTTTGATCGGCTCTCCTTCATCTCTTGTTATTACGTGTCCATACCATCTCAACCTTGCTTGCCTCACCTCCTCTGCAATCTCTACCACTCTACATCTTCTTCTGATCTCTTTATTTCAAATGTCTCTGATCGGCTCTCCTTCATCTCTTGTTATTTCAACCTTGCTTGCCTCACCTCCTCTGCAATCTCTACCACTCTACATCTTCTGATCTCTTCATTCCATAATGTCTCTGATCGGCTCTCCTACATCTCTTGTTATTGCGTGTCCATACCATTTCAACCTTGCTTTCCTCACCGTCTCTGCAATGTCTACCATCCCACATCTTCTTCCGATCTCTTCGTTCGATAATATATCTGACCAGCTTTCCCTCTTCTCTTCTTATTACATGTCCATACCATCTCAACCATGCTTTCCTCACATTCTCTGGATTGTCTACAACTCGACATCTTCTGATCTCTTCATTGCATAATGTCTCTGATCGGCTCTGCTTCATCTCTTCTTATTACGTGTCCATACCATCTCAACCTTGCTTTCCTCACCTCCTCTGCAATGTCTGCCACCCCACATCTTCTTCTGATCTTTTCATGTCATAATATGTTGGCCTGGCTCTCCTTCTCTTCTTATTGACCATACAACCTCAGTCTTGCTTTTATCATCTTCACTGCAATGATTTTAACACCAAATCTTCTACTGATCTCTTTATTTCAAAGTTTCTCTGACCGTCTCTTCCTCATCACGTGTCCCTACCATCGCAACCTTGCTTACCCCACCTTCTCTGCACTGCCTGCGACCACACATCGTGTCCATAGTGTCATTATAAAATTCTATTTTTAGTGCCTCCTTCTGACTGCTTTGCTATCCATGTACGTATTTTTATTCAACTATGGAATATTCGACATTGTTCTCATAATGAAACATAGAGTAGGTAAGTTGACTGAACTACAGTTAAAGCTAAATTACGTTTAATCAACACTAAACTGTTCTCCTCGTTCAGAGCATAGATATCTTATATACACTAGATAGCGCATCTCTTTTAGTACAATTGAAGCCAAGAATATTCCAGCGGTTACCCCCATTTGAATAGAAGGCCATGTTGGAGTTTCCCACTCGCTAATAAACGCTTAAAAAACAACAATTACTTTCATCATTTGAATAATTTGAAAATGTTTTGGAATAGGTTTAACTTAATGTTTAAGTTCCTTGAAACATACGAGTCTTCTCATTCCATGGGAATATCCTGAGTCTGCAATCACGGCTTCAATTTTTGAATTGCAGAATAATTAGATGCACTATCTAGTGTATATAAGATATCTATGGTGCAGAGATGCAATAACGTCATCCGTAAATCCAATACAAAGTTCCAACAACAGGAAACCAGTGTGGTGTTTGGTGATTCGGAAAAGAGATTTGTGTCCGTTTAAACACAGACGTTTAAAAGGGATGTATTATGTCAATAAGGAATAATGATGGAAATGATAATGCTAATTGTGTAATAATAGTTTGAAATCAACTTATTATCATTTAAAATTATCTTTTCCAGGTTTCCGTTTCCATACGCATCGATTATACAAAGAAACTCGACAAACAATTGATTTGGAGCTACCCAATGCAGAAAGTGAAACAAATCCTATAAAATTCCCCGTAAAAGAACCCATTGAGTCCATAATTACTCCTACTGAACCTATCGAATCAGTTCACCATACGCGCGCAGTTTTCCCAACGTTCGCCACTTACGAGGAAATGCTTCAAGACGATACGCATGCGTCAAAGAACAGAAAGTTCCCAGTATACTCCACGTGCACTCGTCAAAGTCTGAGAAAACCTTTGGCAACAAGCATGTCTAAAAAATCAAAAGTCCCAAAATGCAGACGAAGACAGCTTACTTCCAGCGATTGCACAGACATGGTTAAGTATTTTGGTGAATACGGGAGCATGAAAGGTGGGCAGTGCGATACAAGCAATGCCATTAAAATATGCACTGTATCAGAAGACAAAAATTATAAAAGAGAGGAAATCAAAGTTTCGTGTGATGCTAGCCCTTGTAAAGACAAACGAATATCGCTTGGACTGTTCAGTTACACAACTGGGAAAATTGAATGGCGGTTAGTTAGAGACATAAATAGTTTAAGTGCGCTTCTCAAAAATCATATAATGTCCTCAGTATTTGCACCTGGTTTTGCATTATTAAAATGTGAAGGTGGACAAGGTATTCAAGTTTTAACCTTCCCAAAAATGTTGGATCGCGTGGAAGCAGTACAGAAGCACGAGAAAAGAAGACGTTTTAATATCAATATTGTACTTGAAGATTCCTTATCGCGTGAGCATTTTTACAGAACTCTTCTAAAAACTGCGTCGACGTTTAGGGATATTATTTATAACCAATCAATACCATCAACTTTACTCGAATTCGAGAAAATGCAAAGTCTTGCATCCAATACATATTTTAGCCTACAGAGACTGTTTACAGCTCAAAAGTATTCCAACTCCATACCAAGTTGTGAATACGACATGATTAAGGAATTTCGTGCCAATAAGGAATTTCTTGCGAATGATACAAAATATACTTGTACATTTGGGATTGAGAAAATGTTCGGTCGGTATAAAAAGGCTGGATATAGTACCCTACTTCAAGAAGACCATTGTTGGTTGGATTATTGGGGTTCGTTCCTTGATCCGCGCAAAGCATTAGAAAAAGTTCAAGATGAAAAAACACGGCTCAGTCGATGGCAAGATTTTGTTCAAAATGTAAAAAAATCCGGACGTGGAGAAGTGATTGATGACTACGGTATGTCAATATTGACCTGCGATGTTTATAAAAAGTATAAAGTGACAAATTCGTTTAGTTCTAAAGTTGTACCAAACGTGTGCTTCGCAGGACGACATTATGGGTCCTTTATTTTGGAGTATGTGAAAAAGTACACAGAGCTTAACGATATGGCAGCACAGCCATTTTTAGCTTATACACATTTGTTAACCTCACACGATACTAATGGAAGACGCATAGTCAACGACGATGAAAGTCTAGCAGATTTGTTCCACCATGCAGCACATTTGCGCAACACTGTGACCATATTTACGTCAGACCACGGAGCAAAAGCGAGCGATTTTTCAGCCTATACAACACAAGGTCGGCAAGAGGTATTTCAACCTTTATTATTCATAATCATTCCACACGACGTCAGCAAGTTCCTTGGTCCAGAAGTTATGAATGCTTTGGTGGTGAATCAGAATCGTTTGGTGGGACTTGAAGACCTGCATGATTCACTGGTATCAGTATTAGACACCGATCCAAATATTTTTGGTACTTACACAGAGGACCATCCAAAAAATTGG
The DNA here is from genome assembly GCA_902702795.2 of Paramuricea clavata. Taxonomy (NCBI): domain Eukaryota; kingdom Metazoa; phylum Cnidaria; class Anthozoa; order Malacalcyonacea; family Plexauridae; genus Paramuricea; species Paramuricea clavata. Next base: position 4,755 of record CACRXK020000790.1, read on the forward strand.
GTTCTTCACGCAGATCCCAATGGGCCTCACAGAGAATCTAATGTAAGGGCAATACCAACTCGTCTGCGTGGGTTATTTAAATCAGTGCCCTTAGATCGAACATGCGAACAAATGAAATTAGATTTAAATGTGTTATGTTTGTGTGACGGTATGGATACCTTTCTACCCAACGATTATGAAACAGTCCAATGGGCAGCTGAATTTGCTTTGGGGACTTTGAATAACAGAATTCAAGAGCAGTATACCACAGCTTTGAGGTCGAAGTCAGGAGTGCTCGCGTCAGGTTTCTATGGTTACGGCGCATGTCAGCGGTATACAGGAACGGGAATTATGCGTGCGCGGCACATTGTTACCGGGCTAGAGCAAAAGTTGTTGTTCACTTTACTGGCTAAACCTTTAGATCGAAAAATTGAGGAAATTTTTGACGTGCAAGTGTCGTTCGCTATGACACAATATACGAATGGTATAACTTTAAATGACCTGGTTCGTGTTAGCCCGTTTAATAAATACGAGAAATGCACGGATAAAGGTGTTGATCCTAAGCTCTGCGCATGTCATGCTGACCAACGAAACAACACACTATGGAAGAATGAGTTATACTTAAAAACAGCCTCACAGGAGAATTTCAAGCTGAAACCGCGAACGCAGATTTTAGACCAGCCATGTTTAGCGATCATATCTCGCGTTCGAAGAAATAATATGGCAGCAGGACGTTGGCTGCATAGGGTTGACACCTACGAAGGGGTTGACACCTACGAAGCGGTCAACGCATGTCCAGATGTGACGTATAAACTCACAATTAGTTTCAAAAAGGCGCGAAAGACGCAAATTTCGCTCAAATATCCTAAATCTGTGACTCTACTGCCTAGGACAGTGACGTTCCTATTGACGGCTAAAATTGAGTGGAAATCTGGCACGTTTATTCCAAGATTTAAGTTTGAGAAGAGAAGATGGAGAAAATAATGCAATGCAAAACGGTTAACTTAACGGACACTAAGCTAAATTACAGTCGCTAATAACGCAATACAAAACAGCCAACTTTACAAACCTAGTTAAACAAACGTCCATACTGGATAATGTTTTCAGAGGTACAAGAGGTACAGACTACAGGAGAAAACTCAAAAGGCACCCTTAACTATTCTCACGTATGCTGAAAACTAGCATGCTCTAACCAGACAATAGAACTTTAATGGGACTCTGTAGCTAAGTGTATAAAGAGTTGAGTGGTCCTAATGTCCGATTCATGATCTCGGAGTTTGACTGGATCCACCTAACTCGATACATGTCTAAAGTTAGCTTAATATGATCGTTACTAAATTGATGTTTCGTTTGCAGGCATGAACTAAAGTAAACTAACTTTATTTATACTGGATAGCTTTATCAGCTTTTAAATGCCCACCCATCCGTTACTAGTAGTAAGGCCAATCCGTAACTAGTAGTAAGGCCCATCCGTAACTAGTAGTAAGGCCCATCCGTTACTAGTAGTAAGGCCCATCCGTTACTAGTAGTAAGGCCCATCCGTTACTAGTAGTAAGGCCCATCCGTTACTAGTAGTAAGGCCCATCCATTGCTGGTAGTAAGGCCCATCCGTTACTAGTAGTAAGGCCAATCCGTTACTTGTAGTAAGGTCCATCCGTTACTGGTAGTAAGGCCCATCCATTGCTGGTAGTAAGGCCCATCCATTACTAGTAGTAAGGCCAGAAGTGTCAGAACTAATGTAATTTCGCAAAAAGTGTGGATGAATACACTATACACAATCTATTTGAAAAAACTGTACATTACGAGTCAATTTCTATTCATCTTCAGCTACCACATCCATTAAGAGGAGCTACAATCTTTTGTATGTTACCTAACACGCGCTCATGTCAAAACTAATGAACATAGTTTTCCAGTTGGTACGTTTCCCAAGCGGCAAATAAACTTTAAAAGTATGTTTAGAGTTTATCTGTAAAGTTATGCTAAAATAAAGAGACCGTTGATCGTTACAGCATCATTGAAAATTCTATTTAATTTGACAATATTTAACTATTATTCTGTGTTTCTCAACCGCCAGATACATGTAAAAAGGTTGCTAACTGTGTAAATTATAAAATAAAGCTCAGTAAAACAAAGTCATTTAGGTTTTTACATTTTGAACACTTTTCATCGCAAATACGGGACATTGAAAAAAATTGCCTCTTAATACTTCACACTTTTAAGTGAACCAATGGAAGAAATAATAAATGTTTTACCAAGGACCAAAATGTATTTACTTTACTTTGATTTGTGGAAAAAAATCCATTATCTCTTCTCACGTTTAGAATAATATTTGCTTAGGTGAACATTTCACCTGAACTCAAGCAAACATCTTCTATTGCTAAATTTAACATAACATTTCGTTTTATGCATAATTGATCAAGCTAAAATTCAAAATAAATCAGAGTGTTCCGTAACAGCAAAAGGGACCCGCCTTACTTTTTTGATTTTAGTCTTGATAAGATGTCTATCAACTCTGTTTCTTGGTTTTGATAACAGTTCTTTCAAAACGGCTAACAGGTTGTAATTTTGAGACAAAGGTGAAGAAAGCACGTCTATATATATATAGGCCTTTCGTTCATCGGTGCATTAAAAGTATTTCAAATACAATTGGACCCAAAGAACAGAGACGTAAAATGAAATTCGTGAAATTGGTGAGTAATTTGGTTAGCGTCTGAATGAACTGACATATTTATGAGCATATTCGATGTTTTGGGCTAGGGGTTTTGTTTATACGTATATTTCAATAACAAACCAGCGAGACTTTCTAAAACCGTCTTAGAATAAAATGTGGTACAATAATGAATCGTTGCTTTAGGTTCTATTCAAAATTGCTTCAGAAGGCTTTTCTACAGTGTCAACCATCCCATATCTTCTGCTGAACCCTCAGGCTCTTTATTCCATGACGTCTCTGACAGGCATTTCTTCATCTTGCCTGATTACGTGTCCACACCATCCCAGCCTTTTTTTCTCCACATTCTCTGCAATGCCTACGACCACATATCTTGTCCATAGTGTCATAATGATTAAATTCTATTTTCAGTGCATGGTCGTAACTGCTTTGCTATCCGCGTACGTATTTATATTCAACTACGAAATGTTGGACATTGTGTCAATAATGAAACAAAGAGTAGGTAAGTAAACCGAACTCAAATTAAACTTTATTGATGTTGAGTACAGCTCTGTCAACTCTAAACCGTTCATCCCATGCAGAGATCCAGTAAGGTCATCCCTAACTCCAGTCCCAAGTTCCTACAACAGGAAACCGGAGTGTGTTCTTGGGACTGGGACCAGAGATTTTTGTCCGTTTAAAACATACAGGTTTAGAAGGGAGTGTAACGTCATCAAGGCATACTGATTTAAATTATTATCATTTAAAATTACCTTTTAAAGGTTTCCGTTTCCGAAGGAATCGATTTGACGAAGAAACTCAGCCAACAATTCATTCGGAGCAACATAATGCAGAAAACAAAACAAGTCATGTTAAACATCTCGTTAAAGAACACTCTGAGTGGACAATTACCCCTACTCAACCTATGGAATCAGTTGACGCTAGGCACGCAGTTTTCCCAACGTACGGCACTTACGACGAGATGCTTGAGGACGATACGCATGCGTCAAACAACAGAAAGTTCCCAGAGTACTCCACGAGCCCTTACCAAGGTCTCAGAAAACCTTTCGCAACAAACGTGTCCAAAAAATCACAAAACCCAAAATGCCAACGAAGGCTGCTTACTCCCAGCGATTTGGCAGACGTGATTGAGTATTTTGGTGAATACGGGAGCATGAAAGCTGGGCAGTGCGATACTAACAATACCATTAAAATATGCACTGTATCAGAAGACAAAAATTATAAGAGAGAGGAAATCCAAGTTTCGTGTGATGCTAGCCCTTGTAAAGACAAACGAATATCCCTTGGGCTGTTTAGTCACACAACTAGGAAAATTGAATGGCAGTTAGTTAGAAACTTAAATCGCTTAAGCACACTTCTCAAAAATCATATAATTTCTTCGGAATTTGCGCCTGATTTTGCATTATTAAAATGTGAAGATGGACAAGGTATTCAAGTTTTAACCTTCCCAAAAATTTTGGATCGCATGGAAGCAGTTCAAAAGCACGAAAAAAGAAGACATTTTAATATCAATATTGTACTTGAAGATTCCTTATCGCGTGCGCATTTTTACAGAACTCTTCTAAAAACTGTGTCGACTTTTAAGGATATTATTTATAACCAGTCAATACCATCAACTTTGCTGGAATATGAAAAAGTCCAAAGCTATGCATCTACTACATACAGAATCCTTCAGAGACTGTTTACAGCTCAAAAGTACTGGAACTCTAAGACAAAATGTGAAAACGGGGTTAAGGAATTTCTTGCGAATGATACAAAATATAGTTGTACATTTGGGATTGAGGAAATGTTCAGTCGGTATAAAAAGGCTGGATATAGTACCCTACTTCAAGAGGATAATTGTTGGTACGATGATTGGGGTTCGTTGCTTGATCCGCGCAAAAGATTAGGTCGTGTTAAAAACGAAAAAACACGGCTGAGTAGATGGAAAGATTATGTCACAATTTTAGAACAATCAGGAAGCTGGGAAGAGGTTGATGATTACGGTATGTCAATACTGTCGTGCGATGTTTATAAAAATTATAAAGTGACGAATCCGTATAGTTCTACAACTGTCCCAAATATTTGTTTCGCAGGACGACATTATGCGTCCCTCTTTTTGGAGTATGTGAGAAAGTACACAGAGCTTAACGATATGGCACCACAGCCATTTTTAGCTTATACACATTTGTTAACCTCACATGATACTAATGGAAGACGCATAGTCAACGACGATGAAAGTCTAGCTGATTTGTTCCACCATGCAGCACATTTGCGCAACACTGTGACCATATTTACGTCAGATCACGGAGCAAAAGCGACCAATTTTGCAGCCTATACAACACAAGGTCGGCAAGAGGTATTTCAACCTTTATTATTTATAATCATTCCACACGAAGTCAGCAAGTCGCTTGGTCCAGAAGCTATGAATGCGTTGGTGCTGAACCAGAATCGTTTGGTAGGACTTGAAGACCTGCATCATTCACTAGTGTCAATATTAGACACGGACCCAAATATTTTGGGTACTCACAAAGAGGACCATCCAGAAAATTGGGACTTGCATCCAGGCTCAGATCCAAAAAATTGGGTTCTTCACGCAGATCCTAATGGGCATCACAGACACCCTAATGTAGGGGTGATACCAACTCGTCTGCGTGGGTTATTTAAACCAGTGCCCGTAGGTCGAACATGCGAACAAATGAAATTAAATTCAGATGTGTTATGTTTGTGTGACGGCATGGATAAGTCTGTGCCTAACGATTCTCAAATAGTCCAATGGGCGGCTGAATTTGCTTTGGGAACTTTGAATAACAGAATTCAAGAGCAGTATACCACAGCTTTGAGGTCGAAGTCAGGAGTGCTCGCGTCAGGTTTCCATGGTTACGGCGCATGTCAGCGATATACAGGTACGGCATTTATGCGTGCGCGGCACACTGTTGCCGGCTCAGAGCAAAAGTTGTTTTTCAGTTTACTGGCTAAACCTTTTGATCGAAAAACTGAGGAAATTTTTGACGTCGAAGTATCGTTCGCCATAAAACAAAAGGCGAACGGTATAACTTTAAATGACATGATTCGTGTTAGCTCGTTTAATAAATACGAGAAATGCACGGATAAAGGAGTCGACCCTAAGCTATGCGCATGTCGTGCCGATAAACGAAATAATACACTATGGAGGAATGAGTTATACTTAAAAACAGCCTCACAGGAGAATTTCAAGCTGAAACCGCGAACACAGATTTTAGATCAGCCATGTTTAGCGATCATATCTCGCGTTCGAAGAAAAAATATCGGAGCAGGACGTTGGCAGAATGCGATTCAAACCTACGAAGCGGTCAACGCATGCCCAGATGTGACGTATAAACTTACAATTAGTTTCAAAAAGGCGCGGAAGACGCAAATTTCGCTCAAATATCCTAAATCTGTGACCCTACTGCCTAGGACAGTGACGTTCCTATTGACTGCTAAAAATGAGTGGAAATATGGCACGTTTATTCCAAGATTTAAGTTCGAGAAGAGAAGATGGAGAAAAATTAGCAATGCAAAACGGTTAACTTAACCGAAACTATAAGTTAAATGTCGTTCCAATTACGGTCGCTGAGTATGGTATTACACCACACCGGTCACTTCTGGTGTTCCTCAAGGAAGTATTCTAGGACCCATGCTGTTCGTAAAATTTTTCCACAATCTACCAGACTTCGTAGAAACCCGAACTGATACAGCCCTATATACAGATGACACTAAGGCTATGTTTACATTGTACCGGATCACTTTGCGTCCGATGCAAAAACCATACCGGATAGGGCTTCTGTTTACATATGAAATGTTGTTATCGTCTCAATTTCTGCAACGTGGTGGTACGGCGGTTCGCTCTTCGAAGTGGTGCGCGGTGTATCGGATCGGTTTTTGCAACGCTCTCATTGTAATGTAAACACCAATCGGAGCAATTTCGGTTCAATGCGTGACTCGATCAAGATGGAATCTGGCAAACAACTTACTATTCTAATAATATATAGAAGAAAATACGACGGCATAGATGGGCGGGGCGGAAGCTGTTTACACTTGGGCCGTAACTTTTCGCGAACGAAACAAAAACTGATCCGATACAATGTAAACATAGCCTAAACTTCATAAAAACATTACCTCTACCCGTGACTGTGTGTCTCCACAACAACAACAATCGTTATCCGACAACCTTAACCATTGGGCAATGGAAAACAACCTCCGCTTCAACGCTTCCAAATGCAAAGTCCTTACCATTACCCGTAATTATTATACGGCAAGCATCACTTCCGGTGAAATGGCGGACTGAGAAGCACTTTCAGCGGTCCATTATTTTCCCGTGATGGAAAACAAACGCATGTATTTTAAAACAAAACAGCAAAACTAATTGAAAATTTGAAAATTAATTTCATTTGTTATTAATAAGATGTCTGCGAATGGTTTTAAGTGAAAAGAAAGGAATACATTGGTAATTTTTATTTTCCTCGACCAAATGTGTACCACGCTACTAATACGTATTCCAAATCATGCATTTTTTGTTTGTTTCGAGTATAAATGCCATATAATAAACTTTTTATTAACCTCGCTTGCTCGGTCTTTACAGAGAAATATCGGACCTCGGTCTTCTGTACAAAAAAGACCTCTGTCCGATATTTCTCTATAAAGACCTCTCGCTCAGTTAATAAGAATTTAGAAAAATCCTATCATCCATGATTACACATGATTACTTTTGTATTGCGTGCGGAAATTGCTACTACATTTGGGCCAAAAATGATAGAAACTTCCGCACGCAATACAAAAGTACACAAAATTTGCAAACTTTGCAAGGACAGGGTTCGTAGTTTCCAAGACCAAAAAAATTCAAAGACTTTCAAAGATTTTTTCTGCCCAATTTGAAAGACTTTTCAAAGACCTTTGAGAGCAATCAGCTGTCGAAAAATTGCGAGTGTCAGCACCATTTTTACCCGGTAATTAGTCCCGTCAAATCACATCCTAAAATGTGCATTTTCGTCGATATTTGCGAAAATCTTGATTCAATCAATCTATTTTATTAGCTAGGAAATCGTATAATCAATTCCTCACTAAAGAATTTAAAGACTTTTAAAGACTTTCTTCGCTTTTTCACACAATTTAAAGACTTTTCAAAGACCTTAAAGACCTGCATTCCAATTTAAAGACTTTAAAGGATTTCAAAGATCGCTACGAACCCTGAAGGATATATCTTCCGCATCTTACAACATTTCGCAAGCAAACTTTGCAACTTTACTCATTTTAGTATGCTCTTTCTAGTTGTTGTGACTATATTTGCATCTCCTTGCCTAGTTTTAAAATTAGTGTATAACGAGAATTGTTTATTAATGTACATGAAAGCCAGAAGAACTCTTTACCTGTCAATAGTCAAGTCTCAGTTATGTTATGCTACGGATGTGTGCTCACCAGTCAATTCTATCCTGCTCTCACGGCGGTAGAAAATGTACAAAGAAGAGCAATAAAGTGGATAACAACGACCCAAGGCGAAGTGTCTTACAAAGAGCGGTTAATATAGCATTAGATCTCCTGCCGTTAACCTATCAAATCAGTATTTAGTTACATCGACGTAAACATCAATAATTATATGTGTCGTTTGCGAGCGATGGTCGTACTCGATTGAGCCATACTTCAAAATGTGCGTTTGTGTCTTATGGGCATTGTAAATTAGTAAATTTCGGGGAGTTGAATCGGGTCCGAAGGTGTTATTCTGTGATATATATATATATATATATATATATATATATATATATATATATATATATATATATATATATATATATATATATATATATATATATATATATATATATATATATATATTAAGATGAAAATGTTCTAGAGTGTGTATTATATAATTTCCATACCCAGCGCAAGCAGAAAGATGTTGTCTGCCGCGGCTGGGTCTCGAACCCGCGACCTATTACAGAGTAATATTTATATATATACAGGGTGTATCATAAAAAACGGAGTCCTCGCTTCAAATATAAATTTCGAAACGAATATTAAAGCAAAACGTTCAGGTTTACATTCATTTTAAAGCTTAGACATTCTGCTTTTCAACGGTGGGTTGTTTCGTAAATATAATCCAGAAGTTCGTGAATAATAATATTTTAAGTGATTGCGATTGGAGAGTCAAAAATTTGAGATGCAATATAACAAACCGGTACTTGATGAAAATAACTTATTTTGTCAACAAAACGAGCAAATTGAGGCATTTTGGCAATTGATTGTAAAATTCAAGTAATAATGGCTTCCAATACACTATTTTAAATTCACTTGCTGACTTCAAATGCGTTATAATACCGGCTGAAGCGTGTTTTAGCTTGCCGTCAACTTGCTAATTTATGTCAGGTTTACATTAATTACGGCCCGATTCTACTTCTAATAAAACGGTTTTAGGCTTATTTTAAAGCCTGTTCATTTATCTTTCAAACAAATGGTCATCCGTGTCTTTAGTGCAAGTAATAACTGCACAGGAGAAAATTTAGTAAAACCTATCATGTTTAGATGCCACTTAATTATACAAATTTACTGTGTTATTCCATAGTCGGTTGCAATGTTTGAATTTTCTTGTTCAAACTTCAATGTTCTTGTTGCCACATCGGAAAAACTAGTAAGAACTTGTTAAAAACATTCTAAAAGAGATTAGGTTGTTTTATTTATTTCAAAATTCTAAATTATTTCCAGAAATCATCAAAACAACCTTACGTCCATATGCATCGTCCGAACGAGCACCATCGAATCGGGCCGTAATTAATGTAAACCTGACATAAATTAGCAAGTTGACGGCAAGCTAAAACACGCTTCAGCCGGTATTATAACGCATTTGAAGTCAGCAAGTGAATTTAAAATAGTGTATTGGAAGCCATTATTACTTGAATTTTACAATCAATTGCCAAAATGCCTCAATTTGCTCGTTTTGTTGACAAAATAAGTTATTTTCATCAAGTACCGGTTTGTTATATTGCATCTCAAATTTTTGACTCTCCAATCGCAATCACTTAAAATATTATTATTCACGAACTTCTGGATTATATTTACGAAACAACCCACCGTTGAAAAGCAGAATGTCTAAGCTTTAAAATGAATGTAAACCTGAACGTTTTGCTTTAATATTCGTTTCGAAATTTATATTTGAAGCGAGGACTCCGTTTTTTATGATACACCCTGTATATATATAAATATTACTCTGTAATAGGTCGCGGGTTCGAGACCCAGCCGCGGCAGACAACATCTTTCTGCTTGCGCTGGGTATGGAAATTATATAATACACACTCTAGAACATTTTCATCTTAATATATATATATATATATATATATATATATATATATATATATATATATATATATATATATATATATATATATATATATATATATATATACTGTATATATATTGGTGGCTTTGTCCTATCTTTAGTTATATTTAAAGTAATTTTCAGGCTTGCCCAATTTTAGGGATCGCCTGCCATGCAAACTACCTTGAATGGGACAACTTGTCCCGTGCGTTGCCTTGTCTTTTTGTCAGTTTGGTTTTCGTAACATATGTGTTGTACCATATTTATTGTTTAGTGATATAGTAGTATACTCAATAAATGTTATAAATGTAAATGAACAAGACGGCGATAGCGGACGAAATAGCGGACGAAATACTTTTGTCGACGAAATCCCTGGTGTCGAAATTCGCTTAATTTGGTGCATCGGGGGGAAACAGGCACAACAAACATGCGTTATCTCATCCGAGTTAGGTTTATTTTGTCATATCTAAAAATATTAATGCCATTTGGTGTGAATCGACCATTATTAAAACAAGTAAAAGCAGGATTTAAGATATTTCACTAACTTAGTTCGATAATTGGGACAATCAGCTGAATAGACTGGTATACCAGAAAAAACAATTGTTGAACAAATCAGCATGACAACTCGCTTAATTGACAGGTTGTGATTTTAGGACAAAGACAAAAACGGGCCTTCATATATATATATATAGGTATTTTATATATCAGTACGTTCAAAGTATTTCAAATACATTTCCATTAACCAAAAGAGCAAAGATCTACAATGAAATTCGCTAAAATGGTGAGTAAATTAGTTGGCGTCTGAACGAACTCACATATTTATGAGCATGTTAGATGTTTTGGGTCAGCGTTTTGTTTACATGAATATTTACAACAACAAACCAGTGGCGACTTTTTAAAACCGTTTTACAATAAAATGCGATACAAAAATGAATCGTTTGAATAGATATTCTTTTCTAGCTCAGCCATTATTTTCAAACCAGGAATAGAAATGTTCGCATGCTTATATATAAAGCAGCTATTATGCCCTACTTCAATTACTGTAGTCTTGTCTGGCATTTTTGTAAGGGAAGTGATAAGAATAAACTGGAGCGAACTAATGAAAGAGGGCTAAGAGCAGTTTTTTGCGACTGGGGTTCCTCTTACGCAGAGCTCTTAACGAAGGCTAATATGACCACATTATATAATATTCGGTTGCAAAATATAGCAATCTTCATGTGTAAAATTAAACATAAACTGTTACCAAATAATATTCTAGATTTATTTGAAAGTACTCAGTCAACTTATAATCTTAAGAACTCTGACTTTCGTCGCCCTAGATTTAATGGGGTCAAATATGGCAAACATTCCTTACGATACTTCGGTCCATATTTATGGGACAAACTTTTACCAGAATTAAGAACTCTACCTTCTATTCAAAGCTTTAAGAACAATATCAGGAAAGCAGATTTGGCCGACTTAGTTGACACCAATTCTTGTAAGAATTGTGCCATATGTAGCACTTAGCACTATAATATTTAAATAATTAGATTATGCATGATACGAATATGTAAATAGATAAATTAGCTGGACGTAATCGCTTCATATTATTGTAATTAGGATAATTTTAAGTGTCCCCGATTAGTGAAAGTTGATCTTTGGCTATAAGACATGACACTTTAATAAAGTTATCAATCAATCAATCAATCAATCAATCAATCAATCAATCAATCAATCAATCAATCAATCAATCAATCAATGCTTATCCTTCATTCATTTCAGCCCCTTGTCATGTCCACCATCGGTCCATTCATCTCGTCTTCGGTTTCGCTCGTTCTTTGTTCCCTTTATCTCCAGCTCTATAATGTCTCAATCTTTTCTTCTTACGTGTCCATACCATCTCTACCTTGCTTCCATCATTTTCTCTGAAATCTCTACCACTCTACATCTTCTTCTGATCTCTTTATTTCATAATATCTTGGCCTGGCCTCTCCTTCATCTCTTCTTAATAAGTGACCATACAACCTCAGCCTTGCTTTCATCATCTTCACTGCAATGTTTGTAACCCCACATCTTCTACTATCTCTATCTTTCATAGTTTTTCTGACTGTCTCTTCTTCACAGGGTGTCCGCCCTTAGGTGAAAGTGAAATTCAAGGACTTTTCCAGGACTTTCAAGGCCCTTTTTCAGTAAATCCAAGGACCTAGAACTGGGAAAAGTCTTTGAAAATAATTCACTTTATTCAGCAATTTTAATCAAAATCACTAATGCTGGCACAGCTGGAGATAAAGGAAATTAATTCCAGGACTTTCAAGGACTTCTACTGATTTTCAAGGACTTTCCAGTCCTGGAATTGTTTTCCAATTCAAGGACTTTCCAGGATTTTCAAGGCCCGTGGACACCCTGTTTTCCTCTTGTCCAATTACGTGTCCCCACCATCTCTCAGCCTTACGTACTTCCGCTACATTCTCTGCAATGCCTATAGTATGATTATCATTATTAAATTCTGTTTTTAGTGCCTCCTTCTGACTGCTTTGCTATCCATGTACCAATTTTTATTCAACTATGGAATATTTGACATTGTCCTCATAATGAAACATAGAGTAGGTAAGTTGACTGAACTAAATTAAAGCTAAATTATGTTGAATAGCTCAAACACTAAACTGTTCTCCTCGTGCAGAGATGTAATAACGTCATCGTTAATTTAATTGAAACCAATACAAAGTTCCTAGAACCGGAAACCAATGTGTGCTTTGACGATTGGGAAAATAAATTTGTGTCCGTTTAAACACAGACGCTTAAAAACGATGTGCTATGTCAATAAGGAATAATGATGGAAATGATAATGCTAATCGTGTAATAAAAGTTTGAAATCAACTTATTATCATTTAAAATTATCTTTTTTAGGTTTCCGTTTCCAAACGAATCGACTATACAAAGAAACTCGACAAACAATTGATTTGGAGCTACCCAATGCAGAAAGTGAAACCAATCCTGTAAAATTCCTCGTAAAAGAACCCATTGAGTCCACAATTACTCCTACTGAGCCTATCGAATCAGTTGACCCTACGAGCGCAGTTTTCCCAACGTTCGAAACTTACGAGGAGATGCTTCAAGACGATACGCATGCGTCAAAGAACAGAAAGTTCCCAGTATACTCCGCGTGCACTCGTCAAGGTCTCAGAAAACCTTTGGCAAGAAGCATGTCTAAAAAATCAAAAGTCCCAAAATGCCGAGGAAGACAGCTTACTCCAGGCGATTGCACAGACGTGGTTAAGTATTTTGGTGAATACGGGAGCGTGAAAGCTGGGCAGTGCGACACAAACAATGCCATTAAAATATGCACTGTATCAGAAGAGGAAATCCAAGTTTCGTGTGATGCTAGCCCTTGTAAACACAAACGAATATCGCTTGGGCTGTTTAGTCACACAATTGGGAAAATTGAATGGCAGTTAGTTAGAGACATAAATCGTTTAAGTGTGCTTCTCGAAAATCGTATAATGTCTTCGGAATTTGGGCGTGGTTTTGCACTATTGAAATGTGAAGATGGACAAGGTATTCAAGTTTTAACCTTCCCAAAACGTTTGGATCGCATGGAAGCAGTTCAAAAGCAGGGAAAAAGACGTTTTAATATCAATATTGTACTTGAAGATTCCTTATCGCGTGCGCATTTTTACAGAACTCTTTTAAAAACTTCATCGACTTTTAGGGATATTATTTATAACCAATCAATACCATCAACTTTACTGGAATTTGAGAAAGTCCAAAGTTATGCGTCGAGTACATATAGTAACCTTCAAAGATTGTTTATATCTCAAAAGTACTGGAACTCTAAGACACACTGTGGATACAGGATTAAGGAATTTCTTGCAAATAATACAAAATATTGTACATATGGCGTTGAGGAAATGTTCAGTCGGTATAAAAAGGCTGGATATAGTACCCTACTTCAAGAGGATAATTGTTGGTACGATGATTGGGGTTCGTTCCTTGATCCGCGCAAAGGATTAGCTCGTGTTAAAAACGAAAAATCACGGCTCAGTAGATGGAAAGATTTTGTTCAAATTGTAAAAAAATCCGGACGTGGACAAAAGGTTGATGACTACGGTATGTCAATATTGACCTGCGATGTTTATAAAAATTATAAAGTGACGAATCCTTTTAGTTCTAGAGCTGTGCCAAATATTTGTTTCGCAGGACGACATTATGGGTCCTTCTTTTTGGAGTATGTGAAAAAGTACACAGAGCTTAACGATATTGCAGCACAGCCATTTATAGCTTATACACATTTGCTAACCTCACACGAGACTAATGGCAGACGAATAGTCAACGACGATGAAAGTCTAGCAGATTTGTTCTACCATGCAGCACATTTGCGCAACACTGTGACCATATTTACGTCAGACCACGGAGCAAAAGCGACCGATTTTGCAGCCTATACAACACAAGGTCGGCAAGAGGTATTTCAACCTTTATTATTCATAATCATTCCACACGAAGTCAGCAAGTCGCTTGGTCCAGAAGCTATGAATGCGTTGGTGGTGAACCAGAATCGTTTGGTAGGACTTGAAGACCTGCATCATTCACTAGTGTCAATATTAGACATGGATCCAAATATTTGGGCTACTCACAAAGAGGACCATCCAGAAAATTGGGACTTGCACCCAGGCTCAGATAAAAAAAAATGGGTTCTTCACGCAGATCCTCACAGAGACGTTAATGTAGGGGTGACGCCAACTCGCCTGCGTGGGTTATTTAAACCTGTGCCCCTAGATCGAACATGCGAACAAATGAAATTAAGATCAGATGTGTTATGTTTGTGTGAGGGTATGGATAAGTCTGTGTCCAACGATTCTGAAACAGTCCAATGGGCGGCTGAATTTGCTTTGGGGACTTTGAATAACAGAATTCAAAAGCAGTATACCACAGCTTTGAGGTCGAAGCCAGAAGGGCTCGCGTCAGGTTTCTATGGTTACGGCGCATGTCAGCGGTATACAGGTACGGGAATTATGCGTGCGCGGCACACTGTTGCCGGTCTAGAGCAAAAGTTGTTTTTCAGTTTACTGGCTAAACCTTTTATTAGAAAAACCGAGGAAATTTTTGACGTCCAAGTGTCGTTCGCGATGAAAGACAAGGCGAACGGTATAACTTTAAATGACATGATTCGTGTTAGCCCGTATAATAAATACGAGAAATGCACGGATAAAGGTGTCGACCCTAAGCTATGCGCATGTCATGCCGATCGACGAAATAACACACTATGGAGGAATGAGTTATACTTAAAAACAACCACACAGGAAAATTTCAAGCTGAAACCGCGAACACAGATTTTAGATCAGCCATGTTTAGCGATCATATCTCGCGTTCGAAGAAATAATATCGGAGCAGGACGTTGGCAGAATGCGATTGAGACCTACGAAGCGGTCAACGCATGCCCAGATGTGACGTATAAACTTACAATTAGTTTCAAAAAGGCGCGGAAAACGCAAATTTCGCTCAAATATCCTAAATCTGTGACCTTATTGCCTAGGACAGTGACGTTCCTATTGACTGCTAAAAATGAATGGAAATATGGCACGTTTATTCCAAGATTTAAGTTCGAGAAGATGGAAAAAAATTAACAATGCAAAACGGTTAAATTAATTTAATGGAAACTATAAGCTAAATGCCGTTCCAATTACGGTCCTCACCATTACCCGTAAGAAAAATCCTCACCATTACCCGTAAGAAAAATCCATAGAAATAATAGATATAGAATGCGCTCTCCTATCGTTTCTCAGTAAAAAATGTGTCTCCACAAAATGGCGGATTTATAAGGCCATTTTGGTTGGTTCCAGACTTCTGAGGCAAGGAATTTCGCGCGGTTGCAGGGACAGGGTTGCCAGTTTGGCGTTAAAAGAGCCAAATTTCTCGATTTTGGCTTCTTTTGATTTCGTTTGGCTACTAAAAATTTCGTTTGGCTTCTTTCTATTTTTTTTGGCTCTTTTTGGCTTCTTTTTGAATAAATACTGAAATAAGCAACTTTTCAAAAATAGTCTGCCATCCATCAGTAAAAATTAGTTATAAACTCTGCCTCGAACTCTGCTATGTTCGATCATATTATCCGGGATTTCGTATTTTCGGATGTACGTAAATATCCAATCTCGTTCCCCGAGCCTGCGATCCTCGGGAAGGAACGCGAAGCTCTGGGATAATCCGTTTCAGGGAGGAATCTGATTGGCCGTTGAAATGGAATGCGTAGACAGCGTAGTTCAATCTTAGCCAGAATTCCTGTCTTCCGGCAGCGGATTGTCCCAGAGCCGCGCGTTCCTTCCCGAGGATCGCAGGCTCGGGGAACGAGATTGGTAAATATCCTATCGGAATTAGTACCCGGCTCCCCGGGCTTACGTGGTCGGCCCCGAACGGCGGGAAAACGAAAATTATACGGCGGGAAAACGAAAATTATACGGCGGGAAAACGAAAATTACTCGTTTTTTCTTTACTGTTTCTGTAGATTGTAGTTATACTGTTTCTCGATAACCTTTCGCTGATGATTTACCTTGATAACTTAGTTATCATAACTAAATAAAGTTTGAGTTGGAATTCTTAGTCATTATGTAAAATATAAATGTATTAGCGATTGTTTTTATGGGTATATAATTCGTATAATTAGGTTAGCCCCAGTCCCCACTCTAAATTTCGATTTTGGCTTCTTTTGGCCGGATTTGGCTACTTTTTACATATCATTTGGCTCTTTCGGGCTCAGACCATTGAACTATAAATAAACTGGAAGGCTATGATGAAGGCCTATGATTTTAATGATGACCTCAAAATTTAAATGATGATCTAAATAATATTCAGAGGTGGCTTTTAAAAGCGTCAACATCATCCCACCAAAACAAAAGTCATGTTTATTGCGTCATCTTATAACCTCATCGATAAAATTGGAAATACGCCAATAATGATGAATAATACCCCAGTCCCTCGAACCAGCAAATATACATGTTCAGGGATGGACATTGACGAAAAATTAACTTGGGATACACACATCGATTCGATATGTTCTAAAGTCAGTGCTGGAATTGGGGCTATGAAACGTATAAAGCCCTTTGTCCCACCTGCAACTCTGCAAACAATTTACAAAGCATTAATTCAACTCTACTTTGATTATTATTCCCCTCTGTGGCATACTGTGGAAAAACACTTTGTTGATCGAGGCTAAACAATGTAGAAACATACCAACAATGTAGAAATTTACCTTTTCAAAATAAAGTTTATTCAAGTATTCATTAACGTAAAGCAATGAATTTCGATGAAAGTAAAATTGAGTAGAATACCTTATATTGTCCATAGCTGTAATTATTACCTATACCTATTCCCCAAGCGATTATAGAAACTCGGGCCCGTTTCCGTTCAGGGGACGCATGAAGTTTGATCCCTAAACATGGATAATCCGTGCGCATTGGTGCAGATCGTGAAACGGTTAACGGAACGTAAACCTGGTTTGGTAGACCTCAAACAATGGACAATCCGTGTGGATGCTGAAATGGTTCACAGATTGTGAAACTTGTTTCAGGGAATGCATGACTTTATGTTTATGTTGGGTGGTATTGCAAGACAAAAGAGTTTTTAGTAATCCAGTTTATCTGATGTTTTCATATACGAATGTATTCCCAAATTTCACAAAGAAATCTGCAACACTATTTTAGGCGCTAAACTACAAAAGTAATATCAAATGATAGATAATACATTGGTGGCCTTGTTCTCAGAGAAAATAATTAACTTCTAGATTCCCAAATACGAATATGTTTTAGGACTATTTCATGTATAGTTTACTCATATGTCAGTTCTCGTCCAAATTGTTTAACAATGGCGGATTTTGAACAAGCCACCAACCGACCGTGATGTCGAAATTCGTTAATTTCAGTTTACTCGACAGGAACAGGAACAAGTACAACAAACACGCGTTAGCTCATCCGAGTTAGGTATATTTTGTCATATCTAAAAATATTAATGCCATATGGTGTGAATCGACTATCACTAAAACAATTTAAAACAGGATTTAATATATTCAACTTTACTCAACAATTGAGAGAATTGATTCAATCAACTGGTATACCAGTGAAACAATTGTTCAATGAATCAGCAGGACAACTCGCCTAACAGGTTGATATTTCAAGACAAAGATTCAAAATCGTCTTCATATGCAGCCAGGTCTTTTATATATTAGTATACGCTCAAAGATTCGAAATACAATTCGACCAACCAAAAATGCAAAGGTGTAAAATGAAATTCGTGAAATTGGTGAGTAAATTAGTGAAAGTCTGAATGAACTCACATATTTATGAGCATATTCGATGTTTTGGGCTAGGGGTTTTGTTTATACGTATATTTCAATAACAAACGGGTGCGACTTTCTGAAGCTGCGATTAATCATGTACGATTCGTTTTCTGGCGTATGCCATTGAGTCAACACGCGTAAGCTGGCTACATTTGAAATTTCTTGTTTAAAATTTGTGAAATTTCTTGTTTGAAAAACTGTTTTAGAATAAAATGCGGAACAAAAAGAATGATTGTTTTGGGTTCCGTTAGAGTAAACATAATAGTACATTGATGAGCGTCTGAATGGGGTTAACTGACTGCTGACATTTGCCCGAATTTTTGACTGACAACTGACAAAATATCCTAACTTACAACTGAGAAATGATGACAAAATGATGAGTTGGCATTTGACAGTAACTGACTACTGACACCTTGCTATTAATATATCGCACTGACAACTGGCTTAAATTTTTGCTGACAACTGACACCCAAAGACCCCCATTAAGACCCTCATTGATTCACATTAATTTCAGAGAACTCGATACCTCCGTATAGCAGCAGCGGCCTCAATACTGTTCGCTAGATTTTGCAGTTCAGTTCATTGTTCATTGCATATCTTGCCCGATTTCTCATAGTAAATCAATTCTTATTTCTTCAAAGCAAAATTGCTTCAAATCGCATTGTATGAAACGATCTTCCAAATATATGTTTTTGAAAATTGAAATCTTGCTCATCCTATATATACTCCCGCCAAAAATCAATATTTTTGAGATCAGTGAGGCCGTCCACCATGACCAATGCCGATGACACCAAAGAACCATGGTGACGCGCCCGAGCCGGGCGGAATTAGTACCCTAACGCTTGGAAAGAGCCGTTGGCTCGAGGATAATTCCCAACTTCATAATTTCAGATTTGTATGAAACTTGATTTTTCAGTGACCTCAATCTATCATTATGATTAAATTCTCTTTGTAGTGCATAATTCTGACTGCCTTGCTGTCCATGTGCGTACTAATATTCAACTATGGAGTATTGGACATTGTTTTTATAATGACAGGAAGACTGGGTAAGTGCACTGAACGAAAATTAAACTTCTCTGTCAACTCTTGACCGTGTTCTCTTCATGCAGATATCTAATAACTCGATCCCTAAATCCAGTCCAGAATTTCCACAAGACGAAACCAGTTTAGCTGGAAAAACTCTGTGGTTTTGGGCGGTTGAAAAAAATATTTGTGTCCACTTACAACGTAGAGGTTTAAAAGAGGTGCATTACTATATTACTATTATTATGAAATAAGAGAAAGGTATTCAAGCATGGTAAAGATTTTTATTTATTTATTTAGCTTCGCCAACTAGGGCAGGGTCACCACAACAGCATATGCCAATTACTGTGGGCCCTTTTTACCTAACCCACCCTGTCAACTTTCCCTGTGGGAGGAAACCAGAGTACCCAGAGAAAACCCACGACTTTCGGCAGAGCGTTGACTTTTACTCTCTTCACGTGAGGACTGCGTTCGAGTCACATTGAGAAATTTCTCACTGAGGCTTAAACCTGCATGCGACCTTAGAGGTGAAAGGCAAGTGCGCTAACCACTTCGCCATTGAACCCAATTTTCATGTAAGGTTATAATATGAACGATAATGACAGTTTTAAAATTTGTTGATTCTCACTCAAAATGATGTTTCTAGCTGCCCGCTTCCGAACGAATCGATTCCACCAAAGTACTCGACCAACAACTGATTTGGAGCTACCCATCGCAGAACACAAAACAAGTCATGTTAAATCCCTCGTAAAGAAACACACCGAGTCCACAATTACCCATACTCAACCAATCGAATCAGTTGACCCTACGCACGTAGTTTTCCCAACGTACGGCACTTACGAAGAGATGCTTGAGGACGATACGCATGCGTCAAACAACAGAAAGTTCCCAGAGTACTCCACGAGCCCTTATCAAGGTATCAGAAAACCGTTGGCAACAAAAGTGCTCAAAAAATCACAAAACCCAAAATGCCGACGAAGGCTTCTCACTTCCAGCGATTGGGCAGACGTGGTTGGGCATTTTGGCAAATACGGGAGCATCAAAGCTTGGCAGTGCAATACAAACAATACCATTACAATATGCACTGTATCAGAAGACAAAACTTATAAGAGAGAGGAAATCCAAGTTTCCTGTGATGCTAGCCCTTGTAAAGACAAACGAATTTCTCTTGGGCTGTTTAGAGACACAACTGGGGAAATCAAATGGCAGTTAGTTAGAGACTTAAATCGATTAAGTACACTTCTCAAAAATCATATAATGTCTTCGAAATTTGCACCTGGTTTTGCATTATTAAAATGTGAAGATGGACAAGGTATTCAAGTTCTAAGCTTCCCCAAAGTTTTGGATCGCATGGAAGCAGTACAAAAGCACGAAAAGAGAGGACGTTTTAATATCAATATTGTACTTGAAGATTCCTTATCGCGCGCACATTTTTATAGAACTCTTTTAAAAACTGCATCAACTTTTAGAGATATTATTTATAACCAATCAATACCATCAACTTTGCTGGAATTTGAGAAAGTCCAAAGCTATGCACCGGGCACTTATAATACCCTTCAGAGACTGTTTACAGCCCAAAAGTACTGGAAGACCAAGACGAACTGCTATATTTCGGTCAAGAACTTTCTTCCGAATGATACAGAGCATACTTGTACGTTTGGGCTTGAGGAAATGTTCAGTCGGTATAAAAAGGCTGGATATAGTACCCTACTTCAAGAAGACCACTGTTGGTACGATATAGGGAGATCATTTCTTGATCCGCGCAGAACATCAGCTCGTGTTAAAAACGAAAAAGCACGGCTGAGCAGATGGAAAGATTATGTTGCAATTTTAGAAAAATCAGGAAGCTGGAAAGAGTTTGATGATTATGGTATGTCAATATTGTCCTGCGATGTTTATAAAAGTTATAAAGTGGCGAATCCGTTTAGTTCTAGAACTGTCCCAAATATTTGTTTCGCAGGACGAAATCATGGGTCCTTCTTTTTGGAGTATGTGAAAAAGTACACCGAGCTTAACGATATGGCAGCACAGCCATTTTTAGCTTATACACATTTGTTAACCTCACATGATACTAATGGAAGACGCATAGTCAACGACGATGAAAGTCTAGCAGATTTGTTCCACCATGCAGCACATTTGCGCAACACTGTGACCATATTTACGTCAGACCACGGAGCAAGAGCGACCGATTTTGCAGCCTATACAACACAAGGTCGGGAAGAGATAAATCAACCTTTATTATTTATAATCATTCCACACGAAATCAGCGAGTTCCTCGGTCCAGAAGTTATGAATGCTTTGGTGGTGAACCAGAATCGATTGGTCGGACTTGAAGACCTTCATCATTCACTGGTATCAATATTAGACACGGATCCAAATATATGGGGTACTCACACAGAGGACCACCCAAACAACCGGGTTCTTCACTCAGATCCTAATCGACATCACAGAAACCCTAATGTAGGGGTGATACCAACGCGTCTGCGTGGGTTATTTAAACCAGTGCCCTTAGATCGAACATGCGAGCAAATGACTATAAGATGGGATGTGTTATGTTTGTGCGAGGGTGTAGATACATCTGTGGCTAACGATTCTGAGATTGTCCAATGGGCAGCTGAATTTGCTTTGGGGACTTTGAATAACAGAATTCAAGAGCAGTATACCACAGCTTTGAGGTCGAAGCCAGGAGGAGCGCTTACGTCAGGTTTCTATGGTTACGGCGCATGTCAGCGGTATACAAGAACGGGAATTACGCGTGCGCGGCGACTTATTGCCGGCTCAGACCAAAAGTTAATTTTCAGTTTATTGGTGAAGCCTTTCAATACAAAAACTGTGGAAATTTTTGACTTCGAAGTGTCGTTCCCTATGAAAGAAAATGTGAACGGTATAACGTTAAATAACCTGGTTCGTATTAGCCAATTTAATAAATACGAGAAATGCACGGATGAAGGTGTCGACCCTAAGCTATGCGCATGTCATGCCGATCAACGAAACAACACACTATGGAGGAATGAGTTCTACTTAAAAACAGCCTCACAAGAGAATTTCAAGCTCAAACCGCGAAGGCAGATATTAGATCGGCCATGTTTAACGATCATATCTCGCGTTCGAAGTCTTGGTGCGAAAGCGGATTGGAGGATTGCGATTAAGACCTACGAAGCAGTCAACGCATGCCCAGATGCCATGTATAAACTTACTATTGGTTTCAAAACGACGCAGAATACGCGAATCTCGCTCAAATATCCTGAATCCGTGACCCTACTGCCGAGAACAGTGACGTTTCTATTGACTGCTACTAAACACAAGAATTTAGAATTATTTATTCCAACATTTAAGTTCAAGAAGAGTAGATGGAGAGACTAATGGGAATGCAGAGAAAACCTGGGGGGAAGCTATAATCTAGAACTAGCAATGGATTAGGCCTGTTATTCAACCGCCTGTGTTTATTATTCAACTGCCTCAAACTTTCTGAAATGTGCACACCGTGTACACCGTGATGTACATGGTCTGAATACTAGAATACTGAATTACCAAGTTGACCGTTTACAACAATTTGGATGTATTCGTTGTAACTACCTAGTTAGCCGTACTTGTTGATGTCTCTAAGCAATATTTGTGTAATGTTTTATTTTATTGCAAATATACTAAATAATAATCTACTTATAAACGGCCATTGGGAAGATTACTGTTCCCGGCAACAATGTAGAAATTTACCTTTTCAAAATAAAGTTTATTCAAGTATTCATTAACGTAAAGCAATGAATTTCGATGAGAATTAAAATTGAGTAGAATAACTTATTGTCCATAGCTGTAATTATTAGCTATACCTATTCCCCAAACGATTAGAAACTCGGGCCCCTTTCCGTTCAGGGGACGCATGAAGTTTGACCTCTAAACATGGATAATCCGTGCGCATTGGTGCAGATCGTGAAACGGTTAACGGAACGTAAACCGTATAACGTGTGGATGCTGAAATGGTTCACAGATTGTGAAACTTGTTTCAGGGAATGCATGACTTTGTGTTTATGTTGGGTGGTATTGCAAGACAAAAGAGTTTTTAGTAATCCAGTTTATCTGATGTTTTTCATACGAATGTATTCCCAAATTTCACAAAGAAATCTGCAACACTATTTTAGGCGCTAAACTACAAAAGTAATATCAAATGATAGATAATACATTGGTGGCCTTGTTCTCAGAGAAAATAATTAACTTCTAGATTCCCAAACACGAATATTAATATGTTTTAGGTACTATTTAAAAAACGAGCAGGAGTGTTTTATTAGGTTTAAAGCCACGAGCGCGCAGTGCGAGTGGCTTTAGACCTAATAAAACACGACCTGCGCGCGAGTTTTTTAAATGGCTTCAAAAACGTTTGCATAATAAGTCAAATTTTTATATAAAAATCTTTATATAAAAATCTTTATATAGTTTGCATAACAATGGTCTTTTGTTAAAGTGTTCTTTAGCTGGTATAAAGACGTATGCACGTGACTAATTTCTTACTCAAGATTGGATAATTGCTTCATGAATTATTAATGAGTATTTGAAGTACTGTTTAATAAACGACCAGGAGTGTTTTATTAGGTTTAAAGCCACGAGCGCGCAGCGCAAGTGGATTTAGACCTAATAAAACACGACCTGCGAGTTTATTAAACGGCTTCAAACACGACTACAAATTCATCAGATATACTGCCTCATTAGTATTCATTATATAAAGAATACTAATGAGGACACGACTACAATAGATACTGCCTTATTAGTATTCTTTATATAAAGAATACTAATTAGGAGTGTTTTATCAGGTTTAAAGCCACTGCACGTGACATATTATGGTTGACATGATTTGCCAACAGTGTTTGAAGAATAGTTTACTCAGATGTCAGTTCTAGTCCTAATTGTTTAAGAATGGCGGATTTTGAACTAACCACCAATGATGTCGAAATTCGTTAATTTGGTTTATTCGACAGGAACAGGAACAAGCACAACAAACACGCATCCGAGTCAGGTATATTTTGTCATATCTAAAAATATTAATGCCATATGGTGTGAATCGACTATCACTAAAACAATTTAAAACAGTATTTAATATATTCAACTTTACTCAACAATTGAGAGAATTGATTCAATCAACTGGTATACCAGTGAAACAATTGTCCAATGAATCAGCAGGACAACTCGCCTAACAGGTTGATATTTCAAGACAAAGATTAAAAATCGTCTTCATATACAGCCAGGTCTTTTATATATTAGTATACGCTCAAAGATTCGAAATACAATTCGATCAACCAAAAATGCAAAGGTGTAAAATGAAATTCGTGAAATTGGTGAGTAAATTAGTTAACGTCTGAATGAACTCACATATTTATGAGCATATTCGGAGTTTTGGGCCAGGAGTTTGTTTATACTTATATTTACATAACAAACGGGTGCGACTTTCTAAAACTGTTTTAGAATAAAATGTGGTACAAAATGAATCGTTGTTTTAGAGTTCATAGTGAACATAATTGATTCACATGAATTTCAGAGTACTCGATACCTCCGTATAGAAGCGGCGGCCTCAATACTGTTTTGTACATTTTGCAGTTCAGTTCATTGTTCATTGTATATCTTGCTCGATGTCTCATAGTAAATCAATTCTTATTTCTTCAAAGCAAAATTGCTTCAAATCGTATTGTATATGAAACGATTTTCTAAAAATACGTTTTTGAAAATTGAAATCTTGCTTATCATACTCCTGCAAAAAGCCATATTTTTGAGATCAGTGAGGACGTCCACCGATGACACCGATGAACCATAGTCACGCGCCCGCGATTTACTGATGAACTTAAGATTTCGCTAATGCTTTCCTTCCCCTGGGTGCAAATAGCCAGGCGGAATTAGTGCCCTCGCCCCGGGCTTACGCCCGGAAAGCGCCGTTGGCTCGGGGATAATTTCCAACTTCCTAATTTAAGATTTATATGAAATTTGATTTAGTTCAGTCACTTCAGTGACCTTCTATTTTATTATTAAATTCTGTTTTTAGTGCATAATTCTGACTGCCTTGCTGTCCATATACGTATTAATATTCAACTATGAACTATTGGACACTGTTTTCATAATGACAGAAAG
Source organism: Paramuricea clavata (assembly GCA_902702795.2). Lineage (NCBI taxonomy): Eukaryota > Metazoa > Cnidaria > Anthozoa > Malacalcyonacea > Plexauridae > Paramuricea > Paramuricea clavata. The sequence continues at coordinate 30,138 of CACRXK020000790.1, forward strand.
ACTGGGTAAGTTAAACTTTAACAAAATTAAACTTCTCTATCGATTCTTGACTGTGTTCTCTTCATGCAGATATCTAATAAGGCCATCTCTAAATCCAGTTCAGAATTCCTAAAAGATGAAACCAGTCTGCCTGGAAAAACTCTGTGGTTTTGGGAGGTTGGGAAAAAAATATTTGTGTCCGTTTACAACGTAGAGGTTTAAAAGGGGTGTATTACTATATTACTATTATTATGATACAAGAGAAATGTATTTAAGCATGGTAAAGAATTTCATATATGAACAATAATGACAGTTTTAAAATTTGCTGATTATCATTTGAAATATTTTTTCTAGGCTTCCGTTTTCCAACCAATCGATTTGACAAAGAAACTCGACAAACAATTAATTCGGAGCTACCTCTAGCAGAAAACAAAACAAGTCATGTTCAATACCTCGTATATGAACCCACTGAGTCGACATCTCTTACTCAACCAATCGAATCACTTGACCCTACGCACGCAGTTTTCCCAACGTACGGCACTTACGAAGAGATGCTTGAGGACGATACGCATGCGTCAAACAACAGAAAGTTTCCAGAGTACTCCACGAGCCCTTATCAAGGTATCAGAAAACCGTTGGCAACAAACGTGCTCAAAAAATCACAAAACCCAAACTGCCGAAGAAGGCTTCTCACTTCCAGCGATTGCGCAGACGTGGTTAAGCATTTTGGCAAATACGGGAGCATGAAAGCTGGGCAGTGCAATACAAACAATACCATTACAATATGCACTGTATCAGAAGACAAAAATTATAAGAGAGAGGAAATCAAAGTTTCCTGTGATGCTAGCCCTTGTAAAAACAAACGAATTTCTCTTGGGCTCTTTAGGGACACAACTGGGGAAATTAAATGGCAGTTAGTTAGAAACTTAAATCGCTTAAGTACACTTCTCAAAAATCATGTAATGTCTTCGGAATTTGCACCTGGTTTTGCATTATTAAAATGTGAAGATGGACAAGGTATTCAAGTTCTAAGCTTCCCCAAAGTTTTGGATCGCATGGAAGCAGTACAAAAGCACGAAAAAAGAAGACGTTTTAATATCAATATTGTACTTGAAGATTCCTTATCACGTGCACATTTTTATAGAACTCTTTTAAAAACTGCATCAACTTTTAGAGATATTATTTATAACCAATCAATACCATCAACTTTGCTGGAATTTGAGAAAGTCCAAAGCCATCTGCCGAACACATATAACACCCTTCAGAGACTGTTTACAGCTCAAAAGTACTGGAAGACCAAAACGAACTGTGATAATTCGGTCAAGAAATTTCTTCCGAATGATACCGAATATACTTGTACATTTGGGGTTGAGGAAATGTTCAGTCGGTATAAAAAGGCCGGATATAGTACCCTACTTCAAGAAGACCGTTGTTGGTACGATGAGTGGGGTTCGTTGCTTGATCCGCGCAAAAAATTAGCTCTTGTCAAAGACGAAAAAGCACGGCTGAGCAGATGGAAAGATTATGTTGGAATTTTGGAAAAATCAGGACGCTGGAAAGAGGTTGATGACTACGGTATGTCAATATTATCATGCGATGTTTATAAAAACTATAACAAGACGAATTCGTTTAGTTCTAAAGCTGTCCCAAACGTGTGCTTCGCAGGACGACATTATGGGTCCTTTATTTTGGAGTATGTGAAAGAGTACACAGAGCTTAACGATATGGCAGCACAGCCATTTTTAGCCTATACACATTTGTTAACCTCACACGATACTAATGGTAGACGCATAGTCAACGACGATGAAAGTCTAGCAGATTTGTTTCACCATGCAGCACATTTGCGCAACACTGTGACCATATTTATATCAGACCACGGAGGAAGAGCGACCGATTTTGCAGCCTATACAACACAAGGTCGGGAAGAGGCGAATCAACCTTTATTATTTATCATCATTCCACACGAAATCAGCGAGTTCCTTGGTCCAGAAGTTATGAATGCTTTGGTGGTGAACCAGAATCGATTGGTAGGACATGAAGACCTTCATCATTCACTGGTATCAATATTAGACACGGATCCAAATATTTGGGGTACTCACACAGAGGACCCTCCAAAAAACCGGGTTCTTCACGCAGATCCTAATGGGCATCACAGAAACCCTAATGTAGGGGTGATACCAACGCGTCTGCGTGGGTTATTTAAACCAGTGCCCTTAGATCGAACATGCGAGCAAATGACCATAAGATGGGATGTGTTATGTTTGTGCGAGGGTATGGATACAACTGTGCCCAACGATTCTGAGATAGTCCAATGGGCAGCTGAATTTGCTTTGGGGACTTTGAATAACAGAATTCAAGAGCAGTATACCACAGCTTTGAGGTCGAAGCCAGGAGGAGCGCTTACGTCAGGTTTCTATGGTTACGGTGCATGTCAGCGGTATACAGGAACGGGAATTACGCGCGCCCGGCACATTGTTGTCGAGCTAGAGCAAAAGTTAATTTTCACTTTGTTGGTGAAGCCTTTCAATACAAAAACTGTGGAAATTTTTGACTTCGAAGTGTCGTTCCCTATGAAAGAAAATGTGAACGGTATAACGTTAAATTACCTAGTTCGTATTAGCCAATTTAATAAATACGAGAAATGCACGGATGAAGGTGTCGACCCAACGCTATGCGCATGTCATGCCGATCAACGAAACAACACACTATGGAGGAATGAGTTCTACTTAAAAACAGCCTCACAGGAGAATTTCAAGCTCAAACCGCGAAGGCAGATATTAGATCGGCCATGTTTAACGATCATATCTCGCGTTCGAAGGCTTGGTGCCAGAACGAATTGGAGGAGTGTGATTAAGACCTACGAAGCAGTCAACGCATGCCCAGATGTCATGTATAAACTTATTATTGCTTTCAAAATGACGCAGAATACGCGAGTCTCGCTCAAATATCCTGAATCCGTGACCCTACTGCCTAGAACAGTGACGTTTCTATTGACTGCTACTAGTCACAAGCAATTAGAATTATTTATTCCAACATTTAAGTTCAAGAAGAGTAGATGGAGAAACTAATGGGAATGCAGGAAAACCTGGGGAAAAGCTATAATCTAGAACTAACAATGGATTAGGGCTGTTATTCAACTGCCTGTGTTTATTATTCAACTGCCTCAAACTTTCTGAAATGTGCACACCGTGTTCACCGTGATGTACATGGTCGATTCGTGTGGATGCTGAAATGGTTCAAAGATTGTGAAACTTGTAATTTCAGGGAATGCACGACTTTGTGTTTATGTTGATATTGCAAGACAAAAGAGTTTTTAGTAATCTAGTTTATCTGATGTTTTCCATACGAATATATTCCCAAATTTCACAAAAAATCTGTAACACTATTTTAGACGCTAAACTACAAAAGTAATATCAAACGATAGATAATACATGTGTGGCCTTGTTCTCAGAGAAAATAATTAACTTCTAGATTCCCAAATACGAATATTAATATGTTTTAGGACTATTTCATGTATAGTTTACTCAGATGTCAGTTCTCGTCCTAATTGTTTAACAATGGCGGATTTTGAACAAACCACCAGCCGACCGTTAATTTGGTTTATTCGACAGGAACAGGCACAACAAACACGCGTTAGCTCATACGAGTCAGGTATATTTTGCCATATCTAAAAATATTAATGCCATATGGTGTGAATCGACTATCACTAAAACAATTTAAAACAGGATTTAATATATTCAACTTTATTCAACAATTGAGAGAATTGATTGAATAGACTGGTATACCAGTAGTAAAACAATTGTCCAATGAATCATGATGGACAACTCGCCTAACACGTTGATACTTCAAGACAAAGATTAAAAATCGTCTTAATATACAGCCAGGTCTTTTATATATCAGTATACGCTCAAACATTCGAAATACAATTCGATCAACCAAAAGTGCAAAGGTGTAAAATGAAATTCGTGAAATTGGTGAGTAAATTAGTTAACGTCTGGATGAACTCACATATTTATGTGCATATTCGATGTTTTGGGCTAGGGGTTTTGTTTATACGTATATTTCAATAACAAACGGATGCGACTTTCTAAAACTGTTTTAGAATAAAATGCGCTACAAAAAGAATGATTGTTTTGGGTTCCGTTCAAAATTAGAATGACCATAATAGTACATTGATTCACATTAATTTCAGAATACTCGACATCTCAGTATAGCAGCAGCGGCCTCAATACTGTTTTGTACATTTTGCAGTTCAGTTCGTTGTTCATTGCATATCTTGCCCGATTTCCCATAGTATATCAATTCTTATTTCTTCAAAGCAAAATTGCTTGAAATTTCATTGTATGAAACGATCTTCCAAATATATGTTTTTGAAAATTGAAATCTTGCTTATCCTATACTCCCGCCAAAAATCCATATTTTTGAGATCAGTGAAGACGTCCACCCATGACACCAAAGAACCATGGTCACGCGCCCGCGATTTATTGATGAACTTCACACTTCGCTAATGTTTTCCCGCCCCCGGGTGTAAATAGCCGGGCGGAATTAGTACCCTGACGGTTGGAAAGCGCCGTTGGCTCGAGGATAATTTCCAACTTCATAATTTCAGATTTGTATGAAACTTGATTTTTCAGTGACCTCAATCTATCATTATGATTAAATTCTGTTTGTAGTGCATAATTCTTGGTGCCTTGCTGTCCATGTACGTATTAATATTCAACTATGAACTATTGGACACTGTTTTTATAATGACAGAGAGACTGGGTAAGTGCACTGAACGAAAATTAAACTTCTCTATCAATTCTTGACTGTGTTCTCTTCATGCATGCAGATATCTAATAAGTGAATCCCTAAATCCAGTCAAGAATTTCTACAAGATGAAACCAGTTTACCTGGAAAAACTATGTGGTTTTGGGCGGTTGAAAAAAATATTTGTCTCCATTTACAACGTAGAGGTTTAAAAGAGGTGTATTATTATTATTATGATATAAGAGAAAGGTATTCAAGCATGGTCAAGATTTTTATTTATTTATTTAGCTTCATCAACTAGGGCAGGGACACCACAATAGCATATGTCAATTACTGTGGGCCCTTTTACCTAACCCACCCTGTCAACTTTCCCTGTGGGAGGAAACACGGAGTACCCGGAGAAAACCCATGACTATCGGCAGAGCGTTGACTTTTACTCTTTTCACGTGAGGACTGGGTTCGAGTCGCATTGAGAAATTTCTCACTGAGGCTTGAACCTGCGGCCTTAGAGGTGAAAGGCAAGTGCGCTAACCACTTCGCCACCGAACCCAATTTTCATGTAAGGTTATAATATGAACGACAATGACAGTTTTAAAATTTGTTGATTCTCACTCAAAATGATGTTTCTAGCTGCCCGCTTCCGAACGAATCGATTCCACCAAAGTACTCGACCAACAACTGATTTGGAGCTAGCCATTGCAGAACACAAAACAAGTCATGTTAAATCCCTCGTAAAGAAACACACCGAGTCCACAATTACCCACACTCAACCAATCCAATCAATTGACCCTACGCACGCAGTTTTCCCAATGTACGGCACTTACGAAGAGATGCTTGAGGACGATACGCATGCGTCAAACAACAGAAAGTTCCCAGAGTACTCCACGAGCCCTTATCGAGGTCTCAGAAAACCGTTGGCAACAGAAGTGCTCAAAAAATCACAAAACCCAAAATGCCGACGAAGGCTTCTCACTTCCGGCGATTGGGCAGACGTGGTTGAGCATTTTGGCAAATACGGGAGCATGAAGGCTTGGCAGTGCAATACAAACAATACCATTAAAATATGCACTGTATCAGAAGACAAAAATTATAAGAGAGAGGAAATCAAAGTTTCCTGTGATGCTAGCCCTTGTAAAGACAAAATAATTTCTCTTGGGCTCTTTGGAGACACAACTGGGGAAATCAAATGGCAATTAGTTAGAAATTTAAATCGCTTAAGTACACTTCTCAAAAATCATATAATATCTTCGGAATTTGCACCTGGTTTTGCATTATTAAAATGTGAAGATGGACAAGGTATTCAAGTTCTAAGCTTCCCCAAAGTTTTGGATCGCATGGATGCAGTACAAAAGCACGAAAAAAGACGTTTTAATATCAATATTGTACTTGAAGATTCCTTATCACGTGCACATTTTTATAGAACTCTTTTAAAAACTGCATCAACTTTTAGAGATATTATTTATAACCAATCAATACCGTCAACATTGCTGGAATTTGAGAAAGTCCAAAGCTATGCACCGAGCACTTATAATACCCTTCAGAGACTGTTTACAGCTCAAAAGTACTGGAAGACCAAGACGAGCTGTGATAATGTGATCAGGAAATTTCTCCCGAATGATACCGAGTATACTTGCACGCATGGGCTTGAGGAAATGTTCAGTCGGTATAAAAAGGCTGGATATAGTACCCTACTTCAAGAGGATGGTTGTTGGTACGATAAATGGGGTTCGTTGCTTGATCCGCGCAAAAGAGTAGGTCGTGTTGAAAACGAAAAAGCACGGCTGAGCAGATGGAAAGATTATGTTGGAATTTTAGAAAAATCAGGAAGCTGGGAAGAGGTTGATGATTATGGTATATCAATATTGTCATGCGATGTTTACAAAAATTATAAAGTGACGAATCCGTATAGTTCCAGAACTGTCCCAAATATTTGTTTCGCAGGACGACATTACGAGTCCCTCTTTTTGGAGTATGTGAAAAAGTACACAGAGCTTAACGATATGGCAGCACAGCCATTTTTAGCTTATACACATTTGTTAACCTCACACGATACTAATGGAAGACGCATAGTCAACGACGATGAAAGTCTAGCAGATTTGTTCCACCATGCAGCACATTTGCGCAACACTGTGACCATATTTACGTCAGACCACGGGGCAAAAGCGACCGATTTTGCAACCTATACAACACAAGGTCGGGAAGAGATAAATCAACCTTTATTATTTATCATCATTCCACACGAAATCAGCGAGTTCCTTGGTCCAGAAGTTATGAATGCTTTGGTGGTGAACCAGAATCGATTGGTAGGACATGAAGACCTTCATCATTCACTGGTATCAATATTAGACACGGATCCAAATATTTGGGGTACTCACACAGAGGACCCTCCAAAAAACCGGGTTCTTCACGCAGATCCTAATGGGCATCACAGAAACCCTAATGTAGGGGTGATACCAACGCGTCTGCGTGGGTTATTTAAACCAGTGCCCTTAGATCGAACATGCGAGCAAATGACTATAAGATGGGATGTGTTATGTTTGTGCGAGGGGATGGATACAACTGTGCCTAACGATTCTGAGATAGTCCAATGGGCAGCTGAATTTGCTTTGGGGACTTTGAATAACAGAATTCAAGAGCAGTATACCACAGCTTTGAGGTCGAAGCCAGGAGGGGCGCTTACGTCAGGTTTCTATGGTTACGGCGCATGTCAGCGTTATACAAGAACGGGAATTACGCGTGCGCGGCGACTTATTGCCGGCTCAGACCAAAAATTAATTTTCAGTTTATTGGTGAAGCCCTTCAATACAAAAACTGTGGAAATTTTTGACTTCGAAATGTCGTTTCCTATGAAAGAAAATGTGAACGGTATAACGTTAAATAACCTGGTTCGTATTAGCCAATTTAATAAATACGAGAAATGCACGGATGAAGGTGTCGACCCTAAGCTATGCGCATGTCATGCCGATCAACGAAACAACACACTATGGAGGAATGAGTTCTACTTAAAAACAGCCTCACAGGAGAATTTCAAGCTCAAACCGCGAAGGCAGATATTAGATCAGCCATGTTTAACGATCATATCTCGCGTTCGAAGGCTTGGTGCCAAAGCGAAGTGGAGGAGTGTGATTAAGACCTACGAAGCAGTCAACGCATGCGCAGATGTCATGTATAAACTTACTATTGGTTTCAAAACGACACAGAATATTCGAATCTCGCTCAAATATCCTGAATCCGTGACCCTACTGCCTAGAACAGTGACGTTTCTATTGACTGCTACTAGTCACAAGCAATTAGAATTATTTATTCCAACATTTAAGTTCAAGAAGAGTAGATGGAGAGACTAATGGGAATGCAGAGCAAACCTGAGGAAAAGCTATAATGTAGAACTAGCAATAGATTAGGCCTGTTCTTCAACTGCCTGTGTTTATTATTCAATTGCCTCAAACTTTCTGAAATGTGCACACCGTGTTCACCGTGATGTACATGGTCTGAATACTAGAATACTGAATTACGAATTTGACCGTTTAGAACAATTTGGATGTATTCGTTGTAACTACCTAATTAGCCGTACTTGTTTATGTCTCTAAGCAATATTTGTGTAATGTTTTGTTTTATTGCAAATATACTAAATAATAATCTACTTATAAACGGCCATTGGGAAGATTACTGTTCCCAGGAACAATGTAGAAATTTACCTTTTCAAAATAAAGTTTATTCAAGTATTCATCAACGTAAAGCAATGAATTTCGATGAGAAGTAAAATTGAGTAGAATAACTTATATTGTCCATAGCTGTAATTATTAGCTATACCTATTCCCCAAGCAATTAGAAACTCGGGCCCGTTTCCGTTCAGGGGACGCATGAAGTTTGACCCCTAAACATGGATAATCCGTGCGCATTGGTGCAGATCGTGAAACGGTTCGTTGAACGTAAACCTGGTTTGGTAGACCTCAAAAAATGGACGATCCGTGTGGATGCTGAAATGGTTCACAGATTGTGAAACTTGTTTCAGGGAATGCACGACGTTATGTTTATGTTGGGTGGTATTGCAAGACAAAAGAGTTTTTAGTAATCTAGTTTATCTGATGTTTTTCATACGAATGTATTTCACATTTCACAAAGAAATCTGTAACACTATTTTAGGTGCTAAACTACAAAAGTAATATCAAATGATAGATAATACATGTGTGGCCTTGTTCTCAGAGAAAATAATTAACTTCTAGAATCCCAAATACGAATATTAATATGTTTTAGGACTATTTCATGTATAGTTTACTCAGATGTCAGTTCTCGTCGTAATTGTTTTAAGAACAATGGCGGATTTTGAACAAACCACCAGCCGACCGTTAATTTGGTTTATTCGACAGGAACAAGCACAACAAACACGCGTTAGCTCATCCGAGTCAGGTATATTTTGCCATATCTAAAAATATTAATGCCATATGGTGTGAATCGACTATCACTAAAACAATTTAAAACAGGATTTAACATATTCATCTTTATTCAACAATTGAGAAAATTGTTTGAATAGTCTGGTATACCAGTAAAACAATTCTTCAATAAATCAGTTCGACAACTCGTCAAACAGGTTGAAATTTCTCTAGACAAAGATTAAAAATCGTCTTTATATACAGGTCTTTTATATATCAGTACGCTCAAAGATTCGAAATGCAATTGGATCGACACAAAGACCAAAGACGTAAAATGAAATTCGTGAAATTGGTGAGTAAATTAGTTAACGTCTGAACGAACTCACATATTTATGAGCATATTCCGGCGATGTTTTGCGCCAGGGGTTTGTTTATACGTATACTTCCATAACAAACGGGTGCGCCTTTCTAAAACTGTTTTAGAATAAAATGTTGTACAAAATGAATCGTTGTTTTAGAATTCGTGGTGAACATAATAGTACATTGATTCACATGAATTTCAGAGTACTCAATACCTTCGTATAGCAGCAGCGGCCTCAACTACTGTTTTGTAGATTTTGTAATTCAGTTCAATGTATATCTTGCCCGTTTTCTCACAGTAAATCAATTCTTATTTCTTCAAAGCAAAATTGCTTCAAATCTTATTGTATATGAAACGATTTTCTAAAGATACGTTTTTGAAAATTGAAATCTTGCTCATCATACTCCTGCAAAAAGCCATATTTTTGAGATCAGTGAGGACGTCCACCGATGACATCGATGAACCATAGTCACGCGCCCGCGATTTACTGATGAACTTAAGACTTCGCTAATGCTTTCCTTCCCCTGGCCTGGGTGTAAATAGCCAGGCGGATTTAGTGCCCTCGCCCCGTGCTTACGCCCGGAAAGCGCCGTTCGCTCGGGGATAATTTTCCAACTTCGTAATTTAAGATTTATATGAAATTTGATTTAGTTCAGTGACCTCAATCTATTTTTACTATTAAATTCTGATTTTAGTGCAAAATTCTGGCTGCCTTGTTGTCCATGTACGTATTAATATTCAACTACGAACTATTGGACACAGTTTTTATAATGACAGAAAGACTGGGTAAGTTAAACTTTAAGAAAATTATACTTCTCTATCAACTCTTGACTGTGTTCTCTTCATGCAGATATCTAATAAGGTCATCTCTAAATCCAGTCCAGAATTTCTACAAGATAAAACCAGTTCGCCTGGGAAAACTCTGTGGTTTTGGGTGCTTGGGAAAAAATATTTGTGTCAGTTTACAACGTAGAGGTTTAAAAGGGGTGTATTACTATATTACTATTATTATGATATAAGAGAAAGGTATTTATCGCTTCCTTGCATATATTAAACCACCACTGGCAAACTGTTTGTCAGGTTGAGCTCGGTTTTCTGTCCTGCCGAATACTACAAGACCAGTCAAAGTCTTTATGGCATAATTATGGCTCATGTGCCCGGCGGTTGTTTGCACATAGCCGCTTTATTGTTTTAATCAAATTTTAATAATTAACAAGAAAAAGTATTAATTAATAACTATATAACATTTAGCACAGAAAAGGTGGGGGTATTACTAACGCCCACTACACATAACGTATCTATATAAGTTCAACATATAGCGTCCAAAAACGGGGAGGAGGGTGGGTAAATCTCTTCCATCCAATTTCTTGATGTGAACTGCAGCCCTCGTGGAATAGGAAAGGAAAGATGCCCCGCTTCACCATTGATAAATACCAAAATTTCCAATCACGTAACTATACTTAAATTAACTTGCGCGCGCAAATTACTTATTTCACATAATTAATTTCAACTATAAATTATTCCAGGAAGCAATAAAAACTCTTATCGCCGTGGCAATAAGTTCCTTTAAGCATGGTAAAGATTCTCATATGAACGATAATGACAGTTTTAAAATTTGCTGATTATCATTTAAAATATGTTTTCTAGGTTTTCGTTTTCAAACGAATCGATTTGACAAACAAACTCGACAAACAATTAATTCGGAGCTACCTCTTGCAGAGAACAAAACAAGTCATGTTCAATACCTCGTATATGAACCCACTGAGTCGACATCTCTTACTCAAGCAATCGAATCAGTTGACCCTACACATGCAGTTTTCCCAACGTACGGCACTTACGAAGAGATGCTTGAGGACGACACGCATGAGTCAAACAACAGAAAGTTCCCAGAGTACTCCACGAGCCCTTATCGAGGTCTCAGAAAACCGTTGCCAACGAAAGTGCTCAAAAAATCACAAAACCCAAAATGCCGACGAAGGCTTCTCACTTCCAGCGATTGGGCAGACGTGGTTGAGCATTTTGGCAAATACGGGAGCATGAAAGCTTGGCAGTGCAATACTAATAATGCCATTAAAATATGCACTGTATCAGAAGACAAAACTTATAAGAGAGAGGAAATCAAAGTTTCCTGTGAATCTAGCCCTTGTAAAGACAAAAGAATTTCTCTTGGGCTCTTTAGAGACACAACTGGGGAAATTAAATGGCAGTTAGTTAGAAACTTAAATCGCTTAAGTACACTTCTCAAAAATCATGTAATGTCTTCGGAATTTGCACCTGGTTTTGCATTATTAAAATGTGAAGATGGACAAGGTATTCAAGTTCTAAGCTTCCCTAAAGTTTTGGATCGCATGGAAGCAGTACAAAAGCACGAAAAAAGAAGACGTTTTAATATCAATATTGTACTTGAAGATTCCTTATCACGTGCACATTTTTACAGAACTCTTTTAAAAACTGCATCAACTTTTAGAGATATTATTTATAACCAATCAATACCATCAACTTTGCTGGAATTTGAGAAAGTCCAAAGCTATGTGCCGAACACATATAATAGCCTTCAGAGACTGTTTACAGCTCAAAAATACTGGAAGTCCAAGACGAACTGTGATAATTCTGTCAAGAAATTTCTTCCGAATGATACCGAATATACTTGTACGTTTGGGTTTGAGGAAATGTTCAGTCGGTATAAAAAGGCTGGATATAGTACCCTACTTCAAGAAGACCATTGTTGGTACGATGAATGGAGTTCATTTCTTGATCCACGGTACAGATTAGCTCGTGTTAAAGACGAAAAAGCACGGCTGAGCAGATGGAAAGATTATGTTGGAATTTTGGAAAAATCAGGACGCTGGAAAGAAGTTGATGACTACGGTATGTCAATATTATCATGCGATGTTTATAAAAACTATAACAAGACGAATCCGTTTAGCTCTAGAACTGTCCCAAACGTGTGCTTCGCAGGACGACATTATGGGTCCTTTATTTTGGAGTATGTGAAAAAGTACACAGAGCTTAACGATATTGCAGCACAGCCATTTTTAGCTTATACACATTTGATAACCTCACACGATACTAATGGAAGACGCATAGTCAACGACGATGAAAGTCTAGCAGATTTGTTCCATCATGCAGCACATTTACGCAACACTGTGACCATATTTATATCAGACCACGGAGGAAAAGCGACCGATTTTGCAGCCTATACAACACAAGGTCGGGAAGAGATAAATCAACCCTTATTATTCATAATCATTCCACACGAAATCAGCGAGTTCCTTGGTCCAGAAGTTATGAATGCTTTGGTGGTGAACCAGAATCGATTGGTAGGACTTGAAGACCTACATTATTCATTGGTATCAATATTAGACACGGATCCAAATATTTGGGGTACTCAAACAGAGGACCCTCCAAAAAACCGGGTTCTTCACGCAGATCCTAATCGACATCACAGAAACCCTAATGTAGGGGTGATACCAACGCGTCTGCGTGGGTTATTTAAACCAGTGCCCTTAGATCGAACATGCGAGCAAATGACCATAAGATGGGATGTGTTATGTTTGTGCGAGGGTATGGATACAACTGTGCCCAACGATTCTGAGATAGTCCAATGGGCAGCTGAATTTGCTTTGGGGACTTTGAATAACAGAATTCAAGAGCAGTATACCACAGCTTTGAGGTCGAAGCCAGGAGCAGCGCTTACGTCAGGTTTCTATGGTTACGGCGCATGTCAGCGATATACAAGTACGGGAATTACGCGTGCGAGGCGACTAATTGCCGGCTCAGACCAAAAGTTAATTTTCAGTTTATTGGTGAAGCCTTTCAATACAAAAACTGTGGAAATTTTTGACTTCGAAGTGTCGTTCCCTATGAAAGAAAATGTGAACGGTATAACGTTAAATAACCTGGTTCGTATTAGCCAATTTAATAAATACGAGAAATGCACGGATGAAGGTGTCGACCCTAAGCTATGCGCATGTCATGCCGATCAACGAAACAACACACTATGGAGGAATGCGTTCTACTTAAAAACAGCCTCACAAGAGAATTTCAAGCTTAAACCGCGAAGGCAGATATTAGATCAGCCATGTTTAACGATCATATCTCGCGTTCGAAGGCGTGGTGCCAAAGCGAATTGGAGGAGTGTGATTAAGACCTACGAAGCAGTCAACGCATGCGCAGATGTCATGTATAAACTTATTATTGCTTTCAAAATGACGCAGAATACGCGAGTCTCGCTCAAATATCCTGAATCCGTGACCCTACTGCCTAGAACAGTGACGTTTCTATTGACTGCTAATAATTACAGGAGATTTGAATTGTTTATTCCAACATTTAAGTTCAAGAAGAGTAGATGGAGAAACTAATGGAAATGCAGGAAAACCTGGGGAAAAGCTATAATCTAAAACTACCAATGGATTAGGCCTGTTGTTCAACTGCCTGTGTTTATTATTCAACTGCCTCAAACTTTCTGAAATGCATGTGCACACCGTGTTCACTTTCTCTCGTGATGTACATGGTCTGAATACTAGAATACTGAATTATAAAGTTGACCGTTTAGAACAATTTGGATGTATTCGTTGTAACTACCTAGTTAGCTGCACTTATGTTTATGTATCTATGCAATATTTGTGTAATGTATTGTTTTATCGCAAATTAAATACAATAAATAATTTACTTACAATCGGCCATGGGGAAGATTACTGTTCCCAGGAACAATGTAGAAATTTACCTTTTCAAAATAAAGTTTATATGTATTCATGAACTTAAAGCAATGAATTTCGATGAGAAGTAAAATTATGTAGAATAACCTATATTGTCCATAGCTGTAATTATTAGCAACATTGCCCCAAACGATTAGAAACTCGGGCCTCGTTCGCATGGGATCGGATTCACACGGAACCGTAAGCAAATTTTCACAAGTCCTTGACGCATGATGATTTTCTTATTCTGATGCATGTGAACATCTCTTCTTCTGATGCATATGAACATTTCTTCTTCTGATGCATGCGAACATTTCTTCTTCTGATGCATATGAACATTTCTTCTTCTGATGCATATGAACATTTCTTCTTCTGATGCATGTGAACATTTCTTCTTCTGATGCATGTGAACATTTCTTCTACTGATGCATATGAACATTTCTTCTTCTGATGCATATGAACATTTCTTCTACTGATGCATATGAACATTTCTTCTACTGACGCATGTGAACATTTCTTCTTCTGATGCATATGAACATCTCTTCTTCTGATGCATATGAACATTTCTTCTACTGATGCATATGAACATTTCTTCTTCTGATGCATATGAACATTTCTTCTTCTGATGCATATGAACATTTCTTCTTCTGATGCATGCGAACATTTCTTCTTCTGATGCATATGAACATTTCTTCTTCTGATGCATGTGAACATTTCTTCTTCTGATGCATATGAACATTTCTTCTTCTGACGCATGTGAACATTTCTTCTACTGACGCATGTGAACATTTCTTCTTCTGATGCATGTGAACATTTCTTCTTCTGATGCATATGAACATTTCTTCTTCTGATGCATATGAACATTTCTTCTTCTGATGCATGTGAACATTTCTTCTTCTGATGCATGTGAACATTTCTTCTTCTGATGCATGTGAGCATTTCTTCTTCTGATGCATGTGAACATTTCTTCTTCTGATGCATGTGAACATTTCTTCTTCTGATGTATGTGAACATCTCTTCTTCTGACGCATGTGAACATTTCTTCTTCTGATGTATGTGAACATCTCTTCTTCTGACGCATGTGAACATTTCTTCTTCTGACGCATGTGAACATTTCTTCTTCTGACGCATGTGAACATTTCTTCTTCTGATGCATGTGAACATTTCTTCTTCTGATGCATGTGAACATTTCTTCTTCTGATGCATGTGAACATTTCTTCTACTGATGCATATGAACATTTCTTCTACTGATGCATGTGAACATTTCTTCTTCTGATGCATGTGAACATTTCTTCTACTGATGCATATGAACATTTCTTCTTCTGATGCATGTGAACATTTCTTCTTCTGATGCATATGAACATTTCTTCTACTGACGCATGTGAACATTTCTTCTTCTGATGCGTGTGAACATTTCTTCTTCTGATGCATGTGAACATTTCTTCTTCTGATGCATGTGAACATTTCTTCTTCTGATGCATGTGAACATTTCTTCTTCTGATGCATGTGAACATTTCTTCTTCTGATGCATATGAGCATTTCTTCTTCTGATGCATGTGAACATTTCTTCTTCTGATGCATGTGAACATTTCTTCTTCTGACGCATGTGAACATTTCTTCTTCTGATGCATATGAACATCTCTTCTTCTGATGCATATGAACATTTCTTCTTCTGATGCATGCGAACATTTCTTCTTCTGATGCATATGAACATTTCTTCTTCTGATGCGTGTGAACATTTCTTCTTCTGACGCATGTGAACATTTCTTCTTCTGACGCATGTGAACATTTCTTCTTCTGATGCGTGTGAACATTTCTTCTTCTGATGCATGTGAACATTTCTTCTACTGACGCATGTGAACATTTCTTCTACTGACGCATGTGAACATTTCTTCTTCTGATGCGTGTGAACATTTCTTCTTCTGATGCATGTGAACATTTCTTCTACTGACGCATGTGAACATTTCTTCTACTGACGCATGTGAACATTTCTTCTTCTGATGCGTGTGAACATTTCTTCTTCTGATGCATGTGAACATTTCTTCTACTGACGCATGTGAACATTTCTTCTACTGACGCATGTGAACATTTCTTCTTCTGATGCATGTGAACATTTCTTCTTCTGATGCATGTGAACATTTCTTCTTCTGATGCATATGAACATTTCTTCTTCTGATGCATGTGAACATTTCTTCTTCTGATGCATGTGAACATTTCTTCTTCTGATGCATGTGAACATTTCTTCTTCTGATGCATGTGAACATTTCTTCTTCTGATGCATGTGAACATTTCTTCTTCTGATGCATGTGAACATTTCTTCTTCTGATGCATGTGAACATTTCTTCTTCTGATGCATGTGAACATTTCTTCTTCTGATGCATGTGAACATGTCAATTTTCTTCTGATGCATGTGAACATGTCAATTTTCTTCTGATGCATGTGAACATGTCAATTTTCTTCTGATGCATGTGAACTTGTCAATTTTCTTCTGATGCATGTGAACATTTCCTCTACTGATGCATGTGAACATTTATTCTTCTGATGCATGTGAACATGTCAATTTTCTTCTGATGCATGTGAACATGTCAATTTTCTTCTGATGCATGTGAACTTGTCAATTTTCTTCTGATGCATGTGAATATGTCCCCTCATCCGAACATTCATAACTCATGCACTCGTTCACACCCATCAGGGGTCAGAAAGCTTCGGATTGATAGCGATGCAACTACCTGAAAAATACAAGGACAACTTGGACGTTTCCAACTAACCGATGAAGGGCCTTCGCTCGAAACGTCGAAGTTCTCCTTATATTTTTCAGGTAGTTGTATCCCTACCAATCCGAAGCTTTCTTATTATTGCCACTACCTACACTGACACAGATCGTTCAAGATTATACCATATCCGGGGTCAGTGGCGTAGGCAGCCAGACGATTCAGTCCCGCTATGCAAATATTACCATGTTTATAAACTATCAACACAATAAATTTCTAAAGAAATGAATGATGAGTTGAAATTTGCATAGCGGGACCAAATCGTCGGGCTGGCTACGCTACTGTCCGGGGTCAGTCGCGTACAAAGGTCGGTCCATAGGAAAGTAATATAGTCAAACTTTCGAAAATAGGGAGCGTAACCCAGATTAATGAACAGCGTTTCTAAATTAAAGCTGTTCGTACTTATTGTGAAGTTCGTATCCGTAGTTTCACAGCTATTCGAGCAAGTTTGTAAAGATTGCAAAAAAGCACTGTCCGGTTTGATAACCCTATTCCGCCTTCATACAACAGTCCCAAGAGGAGAGAAAATCGCACTTAACATCCTCATGAAACAGTATATTCGTCCGGCTTTTATGAATGTAGTCTTAGAAGGATAAATTCTTTACCTGCTCACGGTCACACTTGATCGAGCAAATCATGTTGCCCGTATTAATAATTAACCAGGGACAAGAAATCGAACCAATCGCATGGCCCAATCCTTAAAGTTTATTGGCGGGATTGGCTCAAAACGGGAATGACCTCAGATGCGAAGTATCTTGCTCACTGAAGCGAACTAAGATTGTTTATAATTAATCACAAGCGTGAAAATCATCGCAAGATCAAGCTTGTTGAATTTATGGTTTATGAGATTTTTGGATAAAAACAAAATATGGATTTATAATAAAGGAATAACAGCGAGAGAAGGTCGAGGTTTTTATCTACGGTATGTTCCGCGAACCAGGACAAATGGAGGAGATTCACGAAGCTCATTTTTATCATGAAGAACCGTTGTCGACTCAAGTTCACTCGCCGCTTATATACGAGAAAGGGAATTTCCATCTCAACCTACATACAGATATACATCATAACCCGAGAATGGAGCAAATACGAAGGAACAATATTACCACAGAGATACATTCTCCCGATTTTGGAATATTAAAACTGGCCTCGCCCGATCTTGAGAAAATGTTATTGGCTTTTCAATCGGGGAATAACGATAGCCCATCCACAACACATGTTAGTAATAATACAACCGTAATTTCGAACGAACAACTCAATGTTACAAAAGGCCTACCCGAGGTCTTACAAGAACTACATGATCGGCAGGAAAGCAATGAACTTAAAACTATTATACCTCAGATGAACACGGGTGGTTATGTCGATGAAACGGTTGGCGGAACTGATCAATTATATTTAACGACGGACGCCAATGGAGTAATCACAGTTGCAAGTACGCGAGATAAATTTCCTAACGTACAGAACTCCTATTGCGGGATTCCAACAGAAAATAATACAGAAAAACAATTAAACCAGACTTATGTATTACCGAGTTACCCAAATAACAATTTGTTACCTAATACAACCGCGCAACTCTACACGACTCCGTTACGGCACCCTACGGAGGATCACGAAGCGGTGAATCAATTGCGCGCGCTCACGGCGTACAATAACGTTCTCGCAACAAATTCCGCGTTTCCCTCGCAAGTTTTTAAACTAGACGGTTCGTCAATTTTTGGCGATAATTCGTCCTTACAACCCATCGACCTTGAAATGCAGGAAATGGTGAAACGGGAGAGGAAAAAACAGCGAAACAGAGTCGCTTCTTCCAAATGTCGGAAAAGAAAACTCGAAAAAGAAGCGGTTCTCGAAACGACAGTAAAGGATTTACGAGCGAGGAACGTCGAGCTTAGCACTTTGGCAAATGCGTTGAAGCAACAAATTTGTGACCTGAAACAGAAGGTTATGGATCACGTGACAGAAGGTTGTCCAATGACGTTGCACAACGTGGAGGACCCGGATGAACTGTACAACGAAGGAGATTGGGGCTCATTTTCTGAAAGAACGTAACATATGGAGATAATAGGCCGATAGATGGGGGTGTTTATGGTACAAGTTAGGATATAATAGGGTAAGGATGTCTTGATATTTAGGGTTAAAATGTACATGTGTTAATTAAGATGTTCGCTTAATTTGAACGCTGTCCGCCTTAAGTTAGGTACAGTGATTTTAAGGGATTAATCTGGTAAAAATGGACTTTTTTAAAAAATAACTAATATTCTTTACTGTACAATACAATGCACTTTATAAGGAGTGTGGGCTTATGATGGAGTAAATAAAAACTGACAAATCACTGGCCCACATAACTTAACAAACTAATAGATAAAATACAAATCAATTACTTATATCAATTTGAAATGATAATGAAGATGTTTGGAGCTATTCTTTAAAAGTAGCAGTGGACTTAATTCTCGTGTCCAAAGAGTTTGAATCTGTAATTATCCATACTGGACCCAAGATGGCGGCTAACTCGAGGTCAAATCACGTGGCCATTCAAACACAACACAGTTTACAAAATCAACCAGTTTTCACGATCATTTTATTGAAGATATACAACACAATTGATATTAGGAAAGTTAATATAACTAACAAATTACTTATATAGAAAATTATACAAAATGCATTGTCCCCCAATTTCTACTAATATATAAAAATTCTTTGGTTATTATTTGTTTGTTTGATTAAATTCATTGGTTATTATTAGTTTATTTAAATTAAATAAATAATGAAAGCATATATATATATAGTAGCAAATAATAGGCTACGCGGTATAATAATCAATAGTTCATGAAATTATTAGCGGATGTTTAAATTAGCTAGGCTTTAATAAATATTTCGTCAGTTTACAATACGTTATACGATTAAACTGGTATTCAATTGACGCGTCTTACAGCTGTTGTATTGTGTACTTTGTGCTTGAAAAATATTGCGCTGTACAGGGTGACCCCCAACCGGGGCCCAAGAATTAAGTGACACTATAGAAAATATCCTATTGTTGTTAAGCACAGGATTTCATTCGCATGGTAATTCTTGTGTTCAGCATAGTGCTCAGGCATTCGAATCATAACAATAGGATACTTTCTACAGGGTGTATCAAAAAAACCGCAACCTCGGAATTTCCTAAGAAATCACTTTGCAATTCTTAAGCATAAAAGATTTTAGGCCCCTGGGAATTGAAATCAAATTGCTAATAGATCATATTACTGTTGTTGTGCATTAAATAAATGCATAAATTTTGCTTTATGCACTCGCGTGTGCAGTAATTTTGACAGTTATGCTATTTTAAATTCCCAGGCGCCTAAAATCTTTTGTCTTTAAAACAATGTCGATTTCTTGGGAAATTCCGAGGTTGCGCTTTTTTTGATACACCCTGTACAGGGTGTCCCAAAAAAAACGAAAACTATTGAAATCACCAATAACAATTTAATTGTTAGAATTTGAATGCCTTAGCACTCTGTTGGTTCCCACGAGTGCATAAATGATTGACATAAGTAAATTTTATGCATAAAGAAACTATTTAAGAAGCTGCTTTAAATATCCAAGAGCAAAAAATTGCGCACTTTACAAGGAGATGTCTTAATTAAATTTTAATACATGCACCTTGTCAATATTTTACACATCATTACGTTCAGCTTTTTGGTAGGGCATTCAATTTTAACAATAAGTGATTTCAATGGTTTTCGGGTTTTTTGGGACACCCTGTATAGTGTCACTTTTTTTTGGGACACCCCTGTATTTAGTTGCGGTCACGGTATTTCGTGTCATGTTTTGTTACGGTATGTTGTAAAGAGGTAGTGATTATTGTTTCATATATTTCTCGAGTTGTAAATAATTCAATATTGCAATTCAATCATTTAAGTCTCAAGCAGTGGTGAAGCTAGTCGTGGCAACTGGTCATGCTATGCTAATAAACTTACATCTAAATAGATTAAAGACAATACATTTCTAGAGGTTTGAACAATGCAAATCATTAAAAAATTGCATAGCATGACCTGTTAGTATGGTTAGCTTCGTCACTGGTCTCAAGAGATTTGCTTTAGTGATTTAAAACATTCGTTGTTTTTAACTGCCATGCAATCTTGGAGAAAACCGTTGAGTCCACCTCACGTAATCTTATCAATTTACATTCCTCGTAGGCACAGAATACTACACAGAAGTCCATCTCCATTGCTTTTTGCGTAAGCGCTATTCGTCATGATTCGTCACTCAGCAAGTACCGTAAACAGAAGCAGTCACCCCCCCCCCTGGACGTGCGCCATTTTTAGTATTTCCAGGGGGGGACTGTATCATGCAAATTCAAGCACTAAACACTGAAAAGGCATTAGAAATCAGTACAATGTCACGTTGGATTGTTCAAAACGCAAGTTTAGTGAATTTCAAACAGCTCTGTCAGATATGATCATGCAAAATCAAATCAACAAAATGTCCGTTTTGAATGTCAAACAATTTCAGAAAATATCCAAAAACTAAAGCAAGAAGAATTCAAGGACTTTCAAGTATTTCTTTACAAATTCAAGGACATTCAACGCCTTGAATCGAATTTTTGTTTTCAAATTCCAGGAAATTCAAGGCCTTGAATTTTTGTTCTCAAATTCAAGGACATTCAAGGTCTTGAATTTTTGTTTTCAAATTCCAGGACATTTAAGGCCTTCAATTTTTGTTTTCAAATTCCAGGAATTTCAAGATCTTGAATTTTTGTTTTCAAATTCCAGGAAATTCAAGGACTTTCATGTTTTTGTACGAACCCGGGTTATATGGTTTTGTAAAAGTAGCAAATGGCCTCGTTTTCTCCAAGATTGTCAATTATAAGTGGCATGCCCCCATCACCCCCCATTTCGTCTTCATCCTGTTAGCAGCTGTGAAGTGCAGGTTTCCCTCTTTAGACATAGGCTCTTAGCCTCGCTAGAGAGCCTGTTCGCAGGCTACCTCGTCTTCAGTTTCCTCCGGAGTAGTGTCCAATACCCTGCTGTTCGTTTCCGGTAATGATTTAGCCACCAGTCCATTTTGAATAACCTCGCATTCATCACTGGAATTTGAGGACACACCTTTCTTGTCCTGTGTATCAGTGTGTTTCTTATTCACCCCAACTGTACTGTCATGTCTATTATTTACCCCAAGTGTAGTGTCATGTTCCTTATTCACCCCAATTGTACCACTAGGATCATTGACGTCTCCTACCCCACGGCTAACACTCTGTGTTTCCCTTCGTAACCGCTCGTAATCTCTTGCGGAACAAACAGGCATGTTCCTAACCGGTTGCAGTTTATTAAAATGACAAAAATCCACCATTAGCTGGCCTTTGGGAACTAGGTCATCATGGCGTGGTAATGGAGTAAAATTACAACCCCATACGAGCTCGTGTGCTGTGTACGATGTTCTCGCTTGCATAGTCATACCGGTGCTTTCAATAACTCCTTCTAAAACTACGACTATTTCCACATTTGCTTTCAACATATCCAGACTGCTCATTCCATAGAGTGGACTATTTTTGTCTATGATGTGTGCTATGGTGTTGGGAATTATCATAAATGTATAATATATCTCTTCGCCTTCTGAGATTCCATTGCCAATACTTAATCGTTCATGGAAATACGGCAGCTCTCCCTCATTGGTTTCTCTCGTATAAAACATTTCCGCTTGTATATGACATTCTAGTAATTGAGAAGCTCTGAGGTCCCCGACTCGGAACATTAAGCAAAAACGGTCGTCCCGTTTTCCGATGACGGCCTTTTCCGAGAACAGTACAGTTCGTGAACGCTTTTTAGGCCTCGATGCTTTGGCAAATACGATCCCCAGTAAAGTTGCAGCGATAAAAGAGCCAACTAAAGTCTGAATTAAAAGCAGGACTACTCCTTCTGGACAGTTCGGTGTTACCTAAGAAATAAAATGAAAGACTATTGGATTAGTAACAATATTCGGTTAACAATCCGAAGAATAGCGTCTTGAAATTCAGGATATACGGGTCAAAACAAGATATGAGAACGATTTTATTCCAAAATATCATCAGTCTCATTCTCGTCTCGTTTGAAATTGTGGGCTGGTATTGGTTATTGAACATCACTATGGTATGAAATTACATTAATTAGAAAATGGACTGATTTGTATACTGGAGCAAAGATAGCTGGTTTATTAATTTTGGATTTTGAGGATTTCAGAATTTCGACTAAATATTGAAGATTTTTGTTGATGGAAATCTCGAGTGTGAACTTTATACGTTTTTTTTTTACCTTACTGCCAAAAATACAATTATAAGCCCTTCTCCTGGTGAGGTTGCCCCTGTGGTTTTTGTTCATTGAAATATCGAGTTTAAACTACCAGGAACCGCTCTAGTCGGGTCCAAAAACGTATCAAATTTACACTCGAGAATTTCCATCTACAAAAATTATTAAATTTGTGTGTGTGTATGCTTAATTTCAAATGACGCCCAGAGTATGCCTTGACGTTTGGACTGTCTTTGAATATGAAACGGAAGGTCTCGAAATATCTTGATTTGCGTAATTCGTGTACCCAGACGAACTTGCGCGCGTAGTAGGGGAGACAAACAATGAGTGAATATCAGGAATGATTTGTCCCATGAACCATGGCCACACACAGATTGAATGATGAATAACAATCGTCATTTGATAATTATTGATAATTATAATCGATAGTGATTATTTCAATTATAGCATTAGACAATGCACGTTCTCTGCATGCAAATGAGCAAATCGCCTTTTTAATTACTGTATATTAAAGTCACTGAAAAATTACTATTTTTATGATGGCATTGACTTTTCATTGTTTTGAAAATGTTCTCCGTGCTATTCGCATGCAGCCAGCTATCATTCTGTAGTCTGTATCACACGAGCAGCAGTCATAGGCGGACACTCACAGAATGACGCTAACAAACTATGTCGTAGTTTATCATTCCGGCTCACTTTAGCAATGATGCAATAAGTTTTCAGACCTAATTGTAGAATCTATCACCACGACAGTCTATTGACGTGCACTGAAAATTTAATATTCCCTGCAGGCCTAACCACAATTGACATCACTTCAAATAATTTTGTTAATTTCTTAGCAACCTTGAGGGGCTTAAGACGTTTTGGCGACGTAACGATAGCAAGATGTTTTAAAGCTCAACGACAAATATAGTTCGAATCCACCCACTCCTCTCCGTAGTGTAGGTAAGAGTTAATTCCCCCACGCCACATGCCAACCCAATATGCTTGCCCCAACTTGCCCCACGAAGCCTCTGTAATAGACTCAAAATATAGCATTTAAATTTATAGTGTTTTTATAGTTAGTAGGTTTCACTTCAACCACGCTTTAATGAAAGAAACGTTTGTCGTGTAAACCCAGGCATGAGCAGATCTGCTATAAATAATGTCACGTGATTGTGCTGACACGACCAAATCAAACACTTGAACAGCGACGAACGTGACAAAGTGTTATCCAGTCACGATCCAGTAATCGGAAGTTTCGGCGTCTTTTCATTAGAAATCGCCGCACTCATTGTTTTGACTTGTTTTCAGCGGTGATTCCATTTCTTTTTGCTTTTAGTCTGACACGATCGGTATACACCTTTGTTTCTGAGCTTAGCGGTAGGTAGACCTCGGTAAATGCAAATGACAAACATGCATGACTGGAAATCAACCGATTTGGAGGAAAAGCACTGATCTCATGCATTTCAATGCAAGAGGGTGGGAAAGGGGGGGTATGGATCACGTTTCACAACGAAAAAAAAAGCCGTTTCACGATTCACGTGTCTTAAAAAAACAATTTCATGGAAAACTAGATTCTAATAAAATAATATAATAGGTTTATTAAGAGTATGTTTAATGCATGGTACAGTATCTACGCTTTAAGTTCTCTCACTTCTCTACCTGTCAGTTAAAACTACATCATGACTCACAAGTTTGAGTGACGAGTATGTCCGACGACCTCCGAAAGGTCTCCGAAGTTTTTACTCTTGTGCGGTCGAGTGAGATCGATCATATAAATGGATTATCGCGTATCATGTTTATTATGACTATTATAAAATAGATCGAAATAAACAAAGCAAAATCACAGTTCACGAATCAGACACTTTAATTCTCATTTCACGGAGCATTTTTATCGACAATCACACCTCACGGTTGTAGAACAAATCACATTTCACGACACTAAAATCAAGCATTTCACATTTCACGCGAACAAATATTGACCATTCACGGCTCACGAAAATACCCTTTCCCACCCTCATGCAAAAGGGCCTTCGTTAGGATGTCGGCATTAATATATTCTTGCTATATACTTCATTACTCGTCCGGCTAAGATTAAAGGTTAAAGAATCGCCGGCTGTACAGTAACTCCATAGGTTGAATTGGATTTTTCCGTCAACGTCGTTAGCACGCAATATAATAGCGTGATTGGCAATATCGTACTCAATGTCACGCATTGTTACGGGGGGAGATTCATTTGTAGCTCTAGATTAACAAAATAAAAGTACGATGTGTGTTTTTCCAAATATGTTTTAATTTAAATCGAATACATGATATAGTGCTGGGAAAGCATTAAGATTTAAGAACAGCTAACCAAGAATCAAGATCGCGTGACTGCTAACTCTCGCGCACTCAGTCCGGGCTATCGTCGTACGCGTAGTCTATAAAAGTGACGCGCTGGAACTGTAGTTTACTGAGCATTATCAGTGTGTGTGTGTGTGTGTGTGTGTGCAAGGTTTCTGAAAATCTACGACAAGACAGTAGGACGTCTTGTTATCGTTCGCATCCCAGCTGCAATACAATGAAAGTGACAAGTATCGACAGACGACATGCGATTTGATAATTTGGCTACAAGTACAAACAGCTAAAATTTTCATTTGGTTGCATGACGATGCCGCGTGTATGGGTTACAGACAAGAAAACAGGAGATAACTTGCTTTAACAGTTTAACTGTTTAATTATACATTGTCAAAGTGTTAAATTGAGCGCTATTATGTTTGGTGGGTTAAAAACCACATTTATTAAACCACAGTTAGTGTCTTAGTTTACTACATAGTGCGACAGCAGTTAATCAACATAAGGTCTAGTGGATTCACTGTTGAGGCACACCTGACCAAGGCGACCCTGGATTTAACCGTACCGGCCTTGTAACCTAACGATATAATCTCAAATATGAATTTCGTGATGCATATACATTTCGCATGAAAGCAAGGCGGAATCATGGTTGAATTCATCCGTACCCCGCACGAATGTATTTTTTTTATATTGACCCCAAACGCAACCCAATCCCCAACTCTTAGTGTACGTTCGTTTGTGAAACATACACTTGAATAGAGCCTTAAGAATTATGTCCGTTTACACCCGAGTTACGAATATTCAGATGAGAGAGTATAACATACACTCAGAACATTCATAACTCACCTATATGCTCGTTCGCATTAAATCGCGCAATGTTGTAAACGGACTTTGACTGATAGCAGAGATATGTCGACGACAGTGAGTGTATACAAGATCGGCCAGCAAATGTAAACATTGCATGCTATATATCAGGCGTTTTGGGCAACTTACTCCGCGATAGGACTAAATGTTGAAACGTTTTTGTAGATGAAAATATCGAGTGTAAATTTTGTACATTTTATATAGACCTATAACCCGGCGCAAGTTGCGAAATATGCAACTATAAGCACTTGGCAGCTTTAACCCGCACGTTCATATTACGATGATGCCAACGCGAGGGGTATGGGTATAAACATCAGTATTTAGGGTATCTCACTCGATAGAACTCAATGCTGAAGAAGGTTGTTAACCGAATACTGAAGGTTGTTTTATAAAGAACAAAATAGACACTCCGAAAATAGTTAACATTTTATTCAACGTTTCGACGTTTTATTCAAGGGATTCAAACCTAGTCGAAACGTTGAATAAAATGTTAACTATTTTCGGAGTGTCTATTGACTATTCAAATAGTTTTTGTTCTTTTTAAAATTACTCAATGGCAACCGTAATTTGTTTTATAAAATGTATCTATACAAAAACCTTCACCATTATATATGCCCTTGATGGATGTGCTTTGGGGGGTTGAGTGAATATATCGATACAATATTTTACAGCTTATCTTTATTAACAATTTAGATGACAGTCAAGATAAATGCACGCTTTACGTCAGGTGAGAAATAATTACAAATACATATAGGTTATAATAAAAACAAAACGCCGCGTGAAAATTCGGTTTAAAGTTCACAAGACTTTCCCAATACAAAATCCCCAAAGGCACAAGTATTGTGACTTGTTTTATATATAAATATATTGAATGTTGGCTTGAAGTGCGGGTGGCGATATTCACGAGTTTGATCGAGGGATGCAATGTGTTAGTAGCGCGGTTTAACCCTTGGCCTTGCTAGAAAATGAATGCGAATTTAATTAAGCTGTAAGTAAACTTGTTATAATTGAACATTATTAGTGCAGGTCATATAGAAATTCTCGTTAATATTTTCAGCACACGTGGCATAAACGCAATAACTCTACACTACAGTAACTATGACAAAATGAAGTGCATGGGCATACAAATAAAACATGTAATATTATAATATCTTGCCTTAATGATGGTTTTTAATAACCTTTATAAGCTCAAACGTATAACTATATTCAAGGCGGCTTGGAAAACTTTCACTGCCTGTACCTGTGGTGTTATGACGACGGGAGTGATTTAGTTTTGAACTAAAACGACTCTTTGTTATTTCTGACTAAATAAAACATCTCAATACAAAAGCGAAATTTCTTAATCAAACGCAATATTATATCTAACAATATAGCGAATATTCACCGGCGGTGAACTGGAATATTTCACAATATTACCCGCACCACACAATAATTAACCCACCAACTGTTCAATGTGAATTATAATTTGAACAAATATTTTTAAACGAACCTACCTGTCTACCGCCGTAGCCGATTGTCGTTTGTGTCTCAATTGAGAACAAAAATGCCGTTGTCCAACTGTCAACATTTTCAACACAATAAAAATCTTCATAGCCATGCATTTCGCGTAGATAATGTATTAAAAACCAAACAGTGCCAAACCCCGACCAGCTAGCCAGGTACGCCAGCGAGTATATACCAAGAATCCAGTGGAAAGGCATATCCAGAATCGTTGTAAACAAGTCGCCGAAATACCGTTCATGTTTGCCGGGGACGTTTGTATTCGCAACTTTAATACGGCCATTTTGTGAAACCAGACGTCGTTTGCGGTGTGCTGCGACACGAGAGCTGTCGCCCGGGCTGAATTTAGGATGTTCGTTGGCCGGGTTATTGCTACGGATAATAGTTAAATCTATCGGCATCGTCGTAGGACGACGAGATTTACGGTGTAACCAGGCTCTAGGCATTCGTACGTTGGCTTCGATGCCAGAAACAAAGTCCTTATAGAACGTAGTTGAACTTGTATTTTTATTTATCAACTGGTAGTGCAGCACGAGGAGGACTGGTACTTTAACTATTTTCTTGCGATTGTTTGATAACCTAGACGGTCTTCCTTGTGTGTTCGAAATCAGATACCAATAATGGGAGTTGAGCCGGAACCAACCTACTACCCCCTCACGTGAAAAATATTGAAATGAGCTCAAGCACGTTTCGTCATAATAACAACACAAACGACGCACAATATTATTTAACCTTCCCGTATAAGCTGAGGTCGCGAAATATTTCGGCACACGGACGTTTCTCCACATCTCCACAATGTGGGATTCGGTCTTCGGATTTGTTTGGGAGTAATTTGAAGTGCAATGACACAGGGTATTGTGTTGTTTTTTTTCATAATTAATGCGGGTTTTGCTATGCTTCATTGATGTTAAAACGACAACTGAAATCATCTAATATTCATATTTTTTCAAACATCAAACTTTGTGAACAATATCGTTTCGCCAGTAACTTGAGGCATGTAAAGACGTAAGGTTAAAGGGGTATTATGTGTTTCATAATTACGTTTGTGGGTTTTAATATATGCATGCTATGCTTCGTTGTGTTGAGTGCCAAAAGAACGTCAAAAACACTTTAAAACAGGTCAATATTTGTCACTGAACTGTTGATTCAACCATTAACAGGGGATTAGGAACGTGCTTCTTAACACCACAAGTTATTTTGTTATTATTTGCTTCTCCAGTTCGTGGAATAGACAGAGGCGCTGCATGGGTAAAATATTGATAGCTTGGAAGACATGTACGAGACTAGACTAAAGTAATAATAAAGATCAACCAAGATAAGACCAATTTATGACAGGTTACATGCAATACACAAAACTACGTAAGATCCAGCACTGAGGTCACACAGGTCTGAGGACATGATTATATCAAATATAAGGAGCAATGGCTTTTTTAAAGTCGTTCTTCAGTTTAAATTCCTTTCTATTGTTACTAAAATTACATACTTCAGTTTCAAAGTTATTCCTGGCTAATTTCATCACTTCAACTTGAATAATTCCTATTCAATTGAGATTGGGTGAGGCCATGCATTCTAACGTCGTCAGCATAATTTGGGATTTGATTTCCAATGTTTACACTGAAACATGGTTTCCATATGGTCGTAACGGTCGTAAAGATTGAGTCACGATCTTTCTCATCAGCCGAAATACAACATTTTAGAACTGAAAATACACGGAGTAATTATAACTAGAGAATACTTATATTTATATATGGTTTACAGGTATAAACTATTATAAACTGGCCGTGACTCTATTTTTACGAAGTATATGGAAACCAGGCTTAACGGTAAATTATTATTTTTTTAAAATTTCTACAACGTAAGCTTTTTGAACCTGGTGCAATACTAAGTCCACACAAGATTAATGGAAGTCATAATATAAACGAGGGACAGCTCGCGGTCTATAACATAAACAGTTCTATGGTTTCCTTTTCAATATTTAAGGGGAAGGTTTTTCATGCCTAATTTCATGGAGCTAAGCATGTAAATAGGAGAATGATGAATTATAAGTAATATCACATCCGAGTCAGCGCATTAAGTGCTCATGATTGTTTAACCTGCGTGTGGGTGGTGTTCGTGCGTGGTTGGAACGTCACAGGAACTTGAACAAAGAGCTGATACTGCGTATTCCATTTCTCAGGAAAGAGGCTTAATTCTTTAAAGTCCATTAACCCAATGTGATTTTTGGCATGTGTAATATTCGGTCATTCTACGAAGAAATATATCTGCTGGAAAAGCCTCATCTTGATCAGCTTGTTAAGCATAGAAATTGGAAAAAGTTTTGTTGCGGATTTATTATGTACAAGGCTTTATAAAGTATTCTAAACTAATTTCGCTCTGCACCCTCACGAGATATTCAATGTATTCTATACTCATATATATCAAATTACAAATTTAGCGTTCTGAGAATTATAAGCGAACTCGCGATATATATGTTTGGATGATAACTCACATGCCTGGTTACTATAGAAATCGTCTTTCTAAAGAACGAGTCACAATGATCGTTTTTGTTTCTGAAAGGTGATTTGTTTTCATTTTAGGTAGGTCTTTTACCCGTAGAATGATCTACACGAGTGAATGACTTTTACATAATACATACATAATGGCAATTTCAGCTACATATAGACTAAATTTTGATATTTTACAGTAATTTTACTTTGACCTTTGTCTTTTTAAAAAACATTTCCTGGCGACGTTTTTTATCAATGTTTACTATCGTTTTTAATCGTTTTTAATCATGTTTAAACGTTTACTAACTATTTAAAACAGTGCTTTCTTTGCATGCATGTACGTTGTTGAGTGAATTTTATACTTTAGTATAGTTAAGTCTGTTATTAAAATGCTGTCTGTTGTTTTGACAGCGATATACTTGTTTACTTGGCTATGCTTTTTCTTTACACGATCGTATATTAATAATATTTGAATGAATGCAACTAAAATCAATCAATTTATCTTTCAGTTTATTGTTTTCAAAAGGCTATTTAATAAGGGAAATAGAAAAGATTTTTTCCGTGTTCCTATAGAGTCTATAGAAACACTTGTGGAAGTTTGGGAGAAACGAGAAATTGCATGGGAGAAAGGTTTGGGAGAAACGAAAATTTTTTTCTATTTTTCTTAAATAATACTCGCACTAAAGACTAAACTACAGTATAATTATGCGCTTCAATTTTAAGTATGTTTTGCAGTTCATATGTCCGGCCTTTGAAATAGATCCTGGAATAATGACAGTGGAACATATACTAATATACTACGTTACAGAGTTTCACCAAACGTTATATTTCCAAGAATAACCGACTAGAACGTCCAAGTTACGATCTACATTCTTGCTTTTGCAATGTTTGCCGTCTTAGTGCGGTCGTTATCGAGAAGTCTGGAGAGAAGCGAAATGCAGAAATATTCACGCGGTTTGGCCATTCTCGTACCTAGAGTGGTATGCCCGTTCGCAGGTTAGGTGGGCACGAGATTGCGACGGGGATGGCCTGGAACTATGCTATGATTTGAACACAAGTTACAATCATGACTTATCTGATACCACGAGAACCATGATTGGATGCGGTTCTAACCATTACAACATTTCCATGAAAGCGAGATTTACGTTCCAGTTTCGAGCGATGTTAATAGTGCTCCTCATCGACGATCTCGTAATTATATTCACCCTCATTTCTCCTACGTTGTGTTGAAATAGAAAATATTAGAAAATTCAAGCACTATTGTTAAGAGACAATAACATGAAGTTTGTATATACGATGTGTTGAGACAGACGCCCCAAATGCTTATAAGACTTTATAACCGTTAATATTCTTCGATCCCCCCGCAGCCCATTAATTAATATTGGCAGAATTGTTTTGTTCGATTATTGTCACAGGAAGAAACCATCTATTTCCAGGCCCGGGTTGAACAATTATCTTACCCATAGTAATCCAGTTCTTCGTCACTTGATAATTCCTTAGAAAACATTTTCGTTCCACCGTATCCTTAAAACACATGTTTGAAAATATTTTCTCAAAACGGGATTTTCTCTCGTCACAAATCAATGTAGGAGTAGCACACACAACCGTAACTTGGTATAGTATAACCTTTCCAATACAAATTTATTACCGCACTACTGAATGTACAATCACTACACAAGGGGATTAAATGTAACTTACCATAATCAAAGTGTTCATTACTATATCGTGGTTCCTCATCAGAACTTCCATTCCACTCGTCCTCATCGGGATAATCGTTTCGCCAGTTGCTCTCATCTATAGAGGAACATTCACAATCATGGCCTTCGAAAGTGTTTTCAAAAATTCCCATTCTACAGTGCTGTTTTTTAACTGACGCGGTATATTACATAGTTTATTGTTCAGTTTATTGAGTTTACAGGCTATTGCCCAGTTGTTAAAGGGTTCCGACGTATACCTACGAGTTAACGTCCTTATCAATGAAGACGCATTTACTGATGTCAATGTAAAGGTAGCTCTTTCTCCTCAATTATTTTAAGACCTTGAAGTAGAGGTCCGACTATAAGGATTGAACCCGGGTCTCCCAGCTTGCATGAAAGGCAAGCGTGGTGAACACGAGACCACATGTGCTCGGGTGAGAGTATTGACAGGGTTCGCACATGTGAGGAAGAGTCAAATTCAAGGACTTTTCAAGGACATTCAAGACCATGTATCAGCAAATTCAAAGACTAAATACTGAAGAAAAGGGGTTAGAAATCAGTAACATTTGTTCAATGAGTTTCAAACGGCTTTGTCAGATATGAACATGCAAAATCAATTCAACAAAATGTCCGTTTTGAATGCCAAACAATCTCAGAAAATATCCAAAAACTAAAGCAAGAAAAATTTAAGGACTTTCAAGTACTTCTTTACAAATTCCAGGACATTCAAGGCCTTGAATTTTTCTTTTCAAATTCAAGGACATTAAAGAACTTTCAAGTTTTGTACAAACCCTGGTATTGATGGTAAGGACAGACTGACACATACATACATTTACACACATTTATTATTATTTCAAATTACAAATTTTACGCAAATAAATTACTGCCTGCAAATAGCAAAAGCTAATCTAGGCGGGCAGTATATAAATAAAGGATCAACCATTACCATACCATTTGAATCATCGTCATCTTCGTAAAGATCAAGCTCCTCATCGGACGCTTCTGTGACCAACTGACTTTCATTCAAGTGAACAATATCCAAGCTGCAAAAAATTTTCAAATTATGTCAATGAAAAAAGCATGACTTCTACAGGGTGCGATAACTCGCGTAAGAAGTCTGGTACGCGGATCTCTTGCTATATGCATATTTACTTTGGTATCATATGACCTTTTCAAGACCAAGGGGTTGAAAACCATAATCGAGTTGGTTTTCAAATGCCAGAACTCCCTTTTCAAATGCCAGAACTCCCTTTCAAATGCCAGAACTCCCTTTTCAAATGCCAGAACTCCCTTTTCAAATGCCAGATCTTGGTTTTCAAATGCCAGAACTCCATTTTCAAATGCCAGAACTCCCTTTTCAAATGCCAGACCTCCCTTTTCAAATGCCAGAACTCCCTTTTCAAATGCCAGAACTCCCTTTTCAAATGCCAGAACTCCCTTTCAAATGCCAGAACTCCCTTTTCAAATGCCAGAACTCCCTTTTCAAATGCCAGAACTCCCTGTTCAAACGCCAGAACTCCCTTTTCAAATGCCAGAACTCCCTTTCAAATGCCAGAACTCTCTTTTCAAATGCCAGAACTCTCTTTTCAAATGCCAGAACTTGGTTTTCAAATGCCAGAACTTGGTTTTCAAATGCCAGAACTCCATTTTCAAATGCCAGAACTCCCTTTTCAAATGCCAGACCTCCCTTTTCAAATGCCAGAACTCCCTTTTCAAATGCCAGAACTCCCTTTTCAAATGCCAGAACTCCCTTTTCAAATGCCAGAACTCCCTTTTCAAATGCCAGAACTCCCTTTTCAAATGCCAGAACTCCCTTTTCAAATGCCAGAACTCCCTTTTCAAATGCCAGAACTCCCTTTCAAATGCCAGAACTCCCTTTTCAAATGCCAGAACTCCTTTTTCAAATGCCAGAACTTGGTTTTCAAATGCCAGAACTCCATTTTCAAATGCCAGAACTCCCTTTTCAAATGCCAGAAGTCCCTTTTCAAATGCCAGAAGTCCCTTTTCAAATGCCAGAAGTCCCTTTTCAAATGCCAGAAGTCCCTTTTCAAACGCCAGAACTCCCTTTTCAAATGCCAGAACTCCCTTTTCAAACTGCCAGAACTCCCTTTTCAAATGCCAGAACTCCCTTTCAAATGCCAGAACTCCCTTTTCAAATGCCAGAACTCCTTTTTCAAATGCCAGAACTTGGTTTTCAAATGCCAGAACTCCATTTTCAAATGCCAGAACTCCCTTTTCAAATGCCAGACCTCCCTTTTCAAATGCCAGAAGTCCCTTTTCAAATGCCAGAAGTCCCTTTTCAAATGCCAGAAGTCCCTTTTCAAATGCCAGAACTCCCTTTTCAAACGCCAGAACTCCCTTTTCAAATGCCAGAACTCCATTTCAAATGCCAGAACTCCCTTTTCAAATGCCAGAACTCCCTTTTCAAATGCCAGAACTCCCTTTCAAATGCCAGAGTCCCTTTTCAAATGCCAGAACTCCCTTTTCAAATGCCAGAACTCCCTTTTCAAACGCCAGAACTCCCTTTTCAAATGCCAGAACTCCCTTTCAAATGCCAGAACTCCCTTTTCAAATGCCAGAACTCCCTTTTCAAATGCCAGAACTCCCTTTTCAAATGCCAGAACTCCTTTTTCAAATGCCAGAACTCCCTTTTCAAATGCCAGAACTCCCTTTTCAAATGCCAGAACTCCCTTTTCAAATGCCAGAATCCCTTTTCAAATGCCAGAAGTCCCTTTTCAAATGCCAGAAGTCCCTTTTCAAATGCCAGAAGTCCCTTTTCAAACGCCAGAACTCCCTTTTCAAATGCCAGAACTCCCTTTCAAATGCCAGAACTCCCTTTTCAAATGCCAGAACTCCATTTTCAAATGCCAGAACTCCCTTTCAAATGCCAGAACTCCCTTTTCAAATGCCAGAACTCCCTTTTCAAATGCCAGAACTCCCTGTTCAAACGCCAGAACTCCCTTTTCAAATGCCAGAACTCCCTTTCAAATGCCAGAACTCTCTTTTCAAATGCCAGAACTCTCTTTTCAAATGCCAGAACTTGGTTTTCAAATGCCAGAACTTGGTTTTCAAATGCCAGAACTCCATTTTCAAATGCCAGAACTCCCTTTTCAAATGCCAGAACTCCCTTTTCAAATGCCAGAACTCCCTTTTCAAATGCCAGAACTCCCTTTTCAAATGCCAGAACTCCCTTTTCAAATGCCAGAACTCCCTTTTCAAATGCCAGAACTCCCTTTTCAAATGCCAGAACTTCCTTTTCAAATGCCAGAACTCCCTTTTCAAATGCCAGAACTTGGTTTTCAAATGCCAGAACTCCGTTTCCAAATGCCAGAACTCCGTTTTCAAATGCCAGAACTCCCTTTTCAAATGCCAGAACTCCCTTTTCAAATGCCAGAACTCCCTTTTCAAATGCCAGAACTTCCTTTTCAAATGCCAGAACTTCCTTTTCAAATGCCAGAACTCCTTTTTCAAATGCCAGAACTTCCTTTTCAAATGCCAGAACTTCCTTTTCAAATGCCAGAACTTCCTTTTCAAATGCCAGAACTTCCTTTTCAAATGCCAGAACTCCTTTTTCAAATGCCAGAACTTCCTTTTCAAATGCCAGAACTTCCTTTTCAAATGCCAGAACTTGTTTTTCAAACGCCAGAATTCCGTTATTAAACTTGCAGCAAAAATTGCGTCGTGTAACATGGCCTTTAAGGTTACTTCACAGGATGAACGTGCGTTTTAGTCTATTGGACATTGCGCAACGAATTTTACGTGTAACTTTACCAAATTTTCAGTGAAGAAAGCCAGGAAAATTTTCATTTGATGGCTGTTCTGTTTAAACATTTTCAGTATTGGCTGACTGAGTAAATATGTAGGTACCTTCATAAAAAATTCAAAATATGTTTATAGTTTACCTCAACGTTTGTCTAGATATCGCAATTCGAATCTTCATAGGCATGGTAAAAAAAACGTGTGCGGAAAATTTCTCCTCTTTAGTGGTTTTTCTGATATGTCCTGATTCTTGGATTTGTCACTGATAATTCACGAAGTTGTCAAAGAAAACGTCATATCAGAAAAACCATTGAAGAAGAGAAATTTTCCGCACACGCTTCTTTTACCGTACCTATGAAGATTCAAATCGATATATGTAGACAAACGTTGAAGTAAACTATAAACATATTTTGATTTTTTATGGGATACCTATGTATTTGTTTAGTCAGCCAATACTGGAGATGTTTAAACAGAACACTCATCAAATGAAGATTTTCGAAATCGGCATTTTATTGGCTTTCTTCACTGAAAATTTGGTAAAGTTACACCTAAAATTCGTTGCGCCATGTTCAATAGACTAAAACGCACGTTCATCATGTGAGGTAACCTTAAGTTGCTGTGGTTTGGTGTCTACAATGAAGTACATCCTTATATTCTCTCCTCTGTACTTGCAGGCAATGCCTCTGATCATTAATATGATGAGAGACCCTAGTACGATCGTTCGTGATTCTGCCGCGTGGACTGTAGGCAGAGTCTGTGAACTACTGCCGGATGAGGCGATCAATCCTCTTTACTTAGATCGTTTGCTTGAACAAATGATGATGTGTCTTGCCGCAGAGCCACGAGTCGCAGCTAACAGTTGTTGGGTAAGTTCACACGCTACAGTTTCTGAAAATATAAAAAGCAACAAATTTCCAAGAAGAAAGTCGTTCATTTTAAAATTCACACTTAAATTAAATTTTCACTTTAATTGTGGCAATGCTGTTCCAACAACTTATCATTAGGATGACACCAACACAGAAAAAAAATCTTGTTGACAAGTTGTTCCAATAACTTGTTATCGTCCTGCAATTCAACAATTTGTCAACAAGTTGTGAGTAACAACCTTCTAGCAACTTGATAAAATAACAGCATTGTTACAACTTGTTGACAAGCTTGCCACAAGCCCGTTGCGAACACATCTTGTTGACAATTTGTGAGATTTTTACGTGTGCAGATCACGCTAAAATATAGTCTTCAGCAATATGTGTCAAATTTGTCTCCCTTTGCTGTGTAGGCATTTTCGTCGTTAGCCGAAGCTGCGCTGGAAAATGCAAAAAATAAATTTGGAACTGACGAACCAGATAGCTTTGCGCTGTCAGGAAGCTTTAGTAAAATTGTAACTGAGCTACTTGAAGTAACAAACAGGTATGGAAATTCATTGTGTGTTAAGTCACTCCAGAGTGCGTGTCAGTCATTCAATCCGTGGTTATGATCAAATGCACTTTACATCAAGTATTCCTCTTACCAAATTACGCACTTAGCTTAGACTATTTTATCTTTAACAACAATTGTGATATTACTTTCTTAATTAATTGTGTTTATCCAAACCCACCCTGTCAACTTTCCCTGACCCACCCTGTCAACTTTCCCTGACCCACCCTGTCAACTTTCCCTAACCTACCCTGTCAACTTTCCCTAACCCACCCTGTCAACTTTCCCTAACCTACCCTGTCAACTTTCTCTAACCTACCCTGTCAACTTTCCCTAACCCACCCTGTCAACTTTCCCTAACC
>CACRXK020000791.1:0-61716 GCA_902702795.2 Paramuricea clavata
AAAAAAAAAAAAAAAAAATCTATATTGTCAAAGATTGTAGTCTCCTCCGCAGGTATCCCCTTTAGATTCGCCAGGTGAACCACGAGAAGGCTGCGGAGGAGGCTATGGTAAACCAAGAAATATAAATAGTCTGATTTTAAGTTCTTTGTAGTTCTTCTTTTTAAGTTCTTTTCTTTCTTTCTTTTCTTTCTTTCTTTCTGATTTTAAGTTCTTTCTTTCTTTTTTAATTTATGTTGGTATTTCCACACACAAAAAATATTATAGTCTAATTTTAGTCAGCAAAATGCAGTCCTATAACGAGCAATGCATATTGATTACATTGGGCTAAGAGTAATGGCTTTGGCTTTGTGGTCACTAGCTAATTTATTTCTATAATTAAAACCGGAGTGACATTAGTGACCACACTTTTCGGCAGTTCTTCCACGTCTTTGATAGTTTTTAAATTACAATCTATTAATAGAAACACGCGTCCTAAAAATAAACGTTTTTTCTTGTCCTAAAAATAAACTGTCATAATAATTTAAAAAGACATTTAATTTGACCAGACGTTTCGGCAGTTCGGTCACGTCTCTGATAGTTTTTAAATAACAATCTATTAATAGAACACGCGTCCTAAAAATAAACGTTTTTTCTTGTCCTAAAAATAAACTGTCATAATAATTTAAAAAGAGAGACATTTAATTTGACCGGACGTTTCGGCAGTTCGGCCACATCTTTGATAGTATTTAATAGTATCTATTAGTGCATATTAGGGAGCATTCATAAAATACGTGACACTATTTTTGGCAATTTGTTACCCCTCCTTATCCCCTTGTGACAATGTGTGACAGCCAGCAGTACACCCCATCATAAAATACGTGACTCTCAGAGCCCCCCCCACCCCCCCGAAAAAAATATATACAGTATATACTCACAAAACACAAATTTAATATGCAACAACAGATTCAAAACGTTATCTATCAATCGATACCGTTTCAATTGTGTCTTTTCAAACCTCGACCTAAACAGTTTCCCACTCAGGTTCTCGCTGGTTCATTGAATAACAATATATTTTGATAGAAAACATTGATTTGTCATCTAAGGGACACATATTTGCAAGCACGGTCTTGTTTTGTTATAGACAGGGATAAATTTCCCCCTATACGCCTCTCCATCACGTGATACCGCTTGTGATACCCCTCCCCCCTGTGTGACTCCTGATCAAACACCCCCCTATCCCCACAAGCGTCACGTATTTTGTGAATAGCCGGCCCTTACTTGTAATCTGCGTGAGAGTCAGCCGTATATTTTTTTCGCCTTACAAACGAGAACGTGCATGGTCCATGGTCAAGTGACATACAAACTAGTAATACATAAAGATAAGTACACCCTGTAGTATAGAGGGCAATGAATTTTATTTCTCAATTTAAGTCAATATTCTAGAAATTATTTGATAAAAATTCGAATTATTCCATAAATAACCGCGACATGACTTCGATCGGGCCGCTTGGATCAACAGAAAGCCAATTATATGCGCTTAAACTATACATAGATTTATTATTTTGCTGACTACGGTATGTGTAATTACGTATTCCACAGCAGGAGGCGAGATATGATTTAGCTATATTTATATTTATATTTAAGAAATATAATCGACACAAATTAGGCTTGCACGTACTTACTCAAAACACTATGGCAAAAGTTAGACTGATGTCAAAATTTGTGGACTGCACGTGTTACTCTTATTTTACATTATAATTTCATCAGTTTCTAAAACGATGCCGATTGCATGTATGGAATGCGGTTGACATACGGGCTTTGTACTTTAGTAATTGTTAATGTTCAACGTCATTTTCCCACGGGCATATATTCAAATGATTCATCTCGAACTGCTCATGGTCCTTCCGGATTGTTGTGGTTTATTCTTGATTATAATAATTCAAAATTAATAATTCAACAATTAATGCATACTGCGTGGGCTCTGAAAGTATTAAAAGACAACGTGTTATCACAGGGCAAGCTGGTTATATATTAATATGTAATTCTGCGGGGGATACTTTAATTGCATCTTAATTTTTTCTATTATTACAATATATAACTAGAAAGACGTTCTTTTTGAGTTTTACTGTAGAAGAGCTAGAAAACATATTCCATGTATTTCTATAGAGTGTATATAGACACACATGCACTTGCGTGGTATAGTTTTGGACTACTCGAAATAACGTGGATAACTCGCCATTTCTCGTTCTCCCAAACTCCCACGCGTGTTTCGATAACTGTATAGAAATACGGATGTTTTCTATTTCTTAAATAATCTACTGAAAAAAAGCCAAAGATTAATAAGTTGTTATGCAGTAGGGGAGCTTGTTTAAATCTGATATACTGTGTCTGTGGGCCCACAATTTGGGACGCCATTATTTTGGCTCGCGTATTTAGTGCCGTTTGTAAATTAATTGCTTTCACCTGAGTTACAATTTGCAGATACATTTGATCGTCCGTAGATATTTATAAAATACTATATACTATATTTGATATGAGTGAATATATTTGATCGAAAGAATGAATTAATTGGTGGTCGTCAACGTGCAGTTTAATATTAAGCTTCCTTTAAATAACTTCCTTATACGGTCGAATGATCAGCGATATTATAGCAACTGATTATCACATACTTTTCTATAAAAATCACTATGGTTTCTATGCAAGTTGAAACTATATGTCTATATATGAGCAAATCATCGTGTTTTCTCTCGGCGATAACCTTCTTAAAATGCGTCAGTCTGACCCATTTTTTTATATTACACGGAAAAATACATGTGCATATAATTATAAATGACAAAGATGATTAAATAATCAACTACATGAACAGTATTCCAGTAGGTTCTAGAATTGTGTTATGCGTAGTCATACAGTCATAGACCACTGTTACATGTGACAATGACGAGGAGTCTTTATACCAACGAAGTGTATAAAATGAAGCATTCTCAACATCGCATTAGTCAGTATTACTCACAGTCACAGTGGCTTCAATTCAGTACTACAGGTTCAGTCATTGCAGATCTAGCGTTGCTAAGGGCACAGGTATGTGTGAAAACGGAAGGTAATATGTGACAAGTACAATTAGGCCTGTTCATTACATTGCATTCCTTACAATTTTTATTCCGTTTTTCTTATAGAATAAAGTGAAAAGTTGCAAAGATGTCCAACTTAATTTTACCGAACATTCTAAAGTTTCTACTCTTGCTACTTTTGGCTGATACTGTTGTCCCAGTACAGTTGTCCCTGTTGTCCAACTGCTCCAGTAAGTTGCTATAATTGTGTGGTGTTGCCGTAAAAAAGCCCATTCAGGCTTCGCTCGTGCTACAGCGCACACCCAGGCGTTTCTATGACATGACGTGTTTCACTTACTTTAAGGATTTTTGTTTTATTTTATTGATAAGTATCAATAAGTTTGAGCATATCAAGGCCTTCAATAATTGTTAACGCATTTTATATTCGCTGAATCAAATTTTTGAATTACATGCATGTGAAATGCGATGTTTAAATCAATTAAATTAAATTCGACATGTTTGAATTAAGTGCGACTTCAGTCGAATATTCGACTGACTCAGTCGAATATTCGACTAAAAGTCGATTGTTGATTTAAACGCCACATTTTACATGAGTCGAATCTAATGCATAAATTATGTTAAAATATTATTACCTATAACTCCGCGGTTTCATGCAAAATGACATGCGCAGATAGGATAGGCCTATACAGCTTGAGCTTGAAATTGACGACTGTTTTTATTGTTCAATCGAGACGAAATACACTTGTTTAACAACTCTTTCTCGACATATATCGCAATTACAGTATTACGATTCAATTGTTTTTAATGTAAATATCTCAGCGAGTATATTTACCCCCTTTTAAACGAAAACCAACATTGAAATCCTCACAAAATACCCGTTTGCACGGGGGCCAAATGCCGTCAAAACATTACGCAAACTCTAAAACAATCATACATACATACAATCATTTGGAGAATCTTGGATATCTTCTAAACTTTTCGTTATTCACTCAAAGACCATAGGAGTAAAGTGTATTCAAGCGCTCTCATGTAGAAAGTTTCGTTTGAATACGGCGAGAAGAAATATTTATTTTGAATTTTTCAAAATATCGGGTTTTACTCGCACGCGCGTGCCACGCACTATTCTGTATACTTCAACCAATAAGGAGCACCCGTCTTCTGCCTTCTCCTTGCCAAGAGGTTATTTACTGCCATATGCATTAAAAGTCGTCGTTTTCTGTTGGCACGAATGATGTTTGATGGGCGTAAACGTAAAGTTTTTTCTCTTATCAACTTCATCCGCCATATAGTTTGGATTTGGCGCCATTTGACGGGCTTTGCAAATCAATTAATTGCGACATCTGAATTAAAATGTGAAAAATGTCAATTCAATTCAATTCAATTCAAGTCGACTCGAATATGTATTTGATTCGGCGCATGGAAAATGCGGCGTTTAGACTTGGCCTAACTGATTAATTCCTAAAGATGTATGTCACCGTGCATGTTTTCCCGGATCGGCTTCTTAAAAGAAATTTAAAGAAAAGGGATCAGTTCTCGTTAATCCTTTTCCACGCCCATCAAGGCAGAAACTTTCCCAAAATATAAAACAAACTTAACACTTGTCTCGAGATATTACGAGTTAGAACAATTAAAGTGGAAGTCAAGTCCGTTCTGCGCATCGGTTCTGCTCATAACAATGTGAACATAAACTCTATTTCATATTCATTTAGAAGCATAGCGAACCAAAATGGTATTAGATATTCAGACAGTACATCTTATTTTAAAAAATACAGCAGTTCAAAATGTAAACAAACCGTTTGTTTACATTACGGACTTGACTTCCACTTTAAGACACAGAATTTAAGAAAATTTTTCCACTCTAATTCAAAGCCATTTTTAAACCCAACTATATTTAGCCTATACAAGCGTATTTAACTTAAATCACATGCAGATTAGAATTAGATTAAACTTAACATTCAGCGGCTTGAAGACATCAAACGAACTATAGCTGCATGTTTCTCTCCAATTTTAATAACAATATATGTTTGTAAATATACAGCTATTTCAATTAAGGTTGTCCCCAGCGGAAGCGGTAAAGTCGAATACAAGCGCGAAAGGCTGCTGGGAATCGCTAAAAAATTCATTTTCTATGTTGATTTCGTCATTTTCCTGTCTGCCAATTATAAAGATCTGACCACGCTTGTAAAAATAATTAGGTTTGACATGAATGACTTAAGGTCGAAATATTACCTTAAATTTTGTGTCTTGTTCTTTAATAACTCATATCCTCCTGAGGCTGAGTTTACAAGATGTTAATTTATTGTATATACATGCAATTCTCGTTTCAAAATAATAAAAATTATACCGTTTCAAAAACTGTAACATCCGCGCGAATTACCATGCATAATACCATACCTTCACTGGATCACCCTGGTAGTGGACAAAACTACTTGATACTGTATAATTGTTTTGCAATGTTTAAGTTATAAGCGGCGGGGAATTAATTATGTGGTACCTGCACTCAGGCTGGGCAACAACGATTCCAATCTTTTTGATGAAAAAGTCTCAGAATTTAATGAACATATAATTTTTAGATTTTAGATGGGCAAATAATTATGTTAACAATTACATTTGGTCCATCGTTGGTGAATGGAGGGTTGTTGACTGCACTG
This sequence comes from Paramuricea clavata, assembly GCA_902702795.2. Taxonomy (NCBI): domain Eukaryota; kingdom Metazoa; phylum Cnidaria; class Anthozoa; order Malacalcyonacea; family Plexauridae; genus Paramuricea; species Paramuricea clavata. The sequence goes on from CACRXK020000791.1 coordinate 5,699, forward strand.
TGAATAATAATGACCAAGTTGATGCCACATTATGGTTCAACCAGAATAAAAAAATAGAAATAGTTGGCCGAGTAAAAGTGATCTCGAAGAACAAATTCAACATCACAAATCTGCAGCTGAGCGATATGGGGAAATATTATTGTAAAGCTTGTGGTAATACGAAGACTCATCTTAGAATGAATGTTAAAAGAGGTGAGACCATCAAATTTTATGTTCTTGAAACTTTATTCAGCGCTGTGTACAAAAAGGGTGGACTCGTATGGCTGTTATTAGTCCTTGAAAGTTTTATGTTCGTTTATTCTCTCTTAACACGTAAAAGTGGTTGCCTGTTTGATCTTTTTCTAAGATTCCAACAATATAATACATTTATTAAATATAATTATGATTATTGAACCATTTTGCCAATTTTAGAGTCATGGCATTTTTTAAGAAATTACAACTACCGGGGCTAAGTCTCAATAAGCGCCTTTTCCCCACACAATTACGGGTACATAAAAATCATCATGTGCTCAGGGGTGGCGCTAGCCCAATTTGAACGGGGGGGGGGAGGTATGAGTGAAATATTGCCTACTAATTTCAAACGCTAATTAGTATTTATTTTCCCAAAATTGATGGCGAGCGAGGGGGGTATTTATTTTCCCAAAATTGATGGCGAGCGAGGGGGGGGGGGCTTCACGGCTCAACTTCACAGATTTTCCGTACATTATACTTTTCGTGATATTTCTGTGTTGGTGTCAGTGTACTCAGGTGAATATGATGCTAGTGATGTTACTCCGAGTGCATATCCACACCGGGCAAGCTTGAAAGATATGCCCGGACCACGGTGGCTTGCCCGGTGTGGATATGCGCTCGGAGTAACATCACAAGCACTATACTTTTCGTTTGGGTTAACGTAGCATTGTTTGTCTAATTTTTCCATAATTTTAGCTACAATTATTAGATTTTTATCAGTGTCAATCAAATGTTTTAGTTTCTCTCCTTCCTATCCAACTGGGATTAGATAATTTCCAGACTACCTGACGATTCGGGGTGTTCCACACCCCCAACCCCCTTTTAGCACCCTGTGCTGACTTTTATAAGATCGAGAATGTGAGAGGATATGAGAAAGCAGGCAGATCTAGCTTTTTCACCAAGGTTGACTTTTTACTAATAATGGGCCCAGCTCATCTGAAAATCATGCTTCACTACCGGGGCGAGCAAAAGGGGTTGCTCAAAGGTAAATGCCCCAGTAGTTATATAGTTAAAAAATGCCCTGTTTAGAGTATACTAGGATCATTTCTTGCCAACATATACACCAGTTACATATAATAAGTTGTATCCTGTATTTAAAAGGGAACGATACATTTCCTGGTTAATTGAAGTTATCATTTTTTGGCTAAAATTTGTGAAAAAATTACTTGTTATTTAGGTACACCATTTGCAAAGCCAGAAATTTCGAAACCACCAACCTCTTCAATCGTAAAATATGGAAGTACTGTTACACTAGAATGTTCGTTGAAAGGGAGTTACAATGATTATGAAATGTTATGGTTTAAAGTGCAATCAAATGGAAACTATTTAGAACAAAAATCGACAAGTCGGCCTACCTGGTCGTCTGATTACAACAACAGAGTACAAAGAGAAGTACTGAGAATATCCAACTTTATAGAGGAGAACGAAGAATATTTTTGTCAAGTCCGACGATACGGTGTAAATTACATTCGTAAAACGGATCATGTTAAACTACAGTTAGAGAGTAAGTGGTACTCCATTGAAGTGCTTACTTTTGGGTATATGCATGACTAATGTAATTGTGTGCATATTTGAGTGGGGAAGCCTAAACTACAGAATATTATAAAAACATTACAGAATATATTAGTATGGAAACTACGCGATAATTATAAAATACGGGATATTATTAAACAAATTATGGAATGGAAGTGAGAATTAAAAGTAGCTACTGCTTATGTTAGGCATGTATTAATTAATCCAGCTGTATTAATTAACCCTCTATTATAACCCTTTATTGTACCTCACTTGTAACATTTTCCGTATTTGCATGGCTTATTTAGGTGGAAAAAATTTGCTCGGAAAATTTTAATTCGTTGTTTTGTATTTGGTGTGCCCAATGTCTTTCCATCAAGTTAGGGTTATGACAACACATAGGCATTTCAGTATAAAACTGAGGTCTTATAAATATGAAATAGAAGATCGCGCGTAGGCTCCTTGTGTGTTTCTTAATGAAATGCATACATTAGACCTTAGTCGATTTTTAAACTGACTATCGGGCGCTACATGACTTAATTGAGACAATATTCCCAAAATGGTTTTGTTGTGATGCGTGTAGCAAAGAATCAACCTGCTGTCTTTCAACCACTGCCCTTCCCCTATACCAATGTTAATCAATTGATTATGCAAATTGCAAGATGCAGACAAGCTATGGGGATCGATACAAATAAATGCGAAGTTATATGTTTGTGATGTTGTCTCTGAGTGTGTCCACAAAGAACTAGAGTGAGATCCGAAATATCACCCACTCGAACTGACTGGAACTCGTAGCTCAGTTGGTAGAACATTGAATGACTAGCAAATCAAACGTCGCGGATTCGATCCCCACCGCGGTCAAGCAAACGTATCAGCTTGTCCGGTGTGGACACACTCAGAGACAACATCGCAAACAATATATCTTCACATGAAACAAAACACCAGAAACAACAATTGTCATGTAGTTGCCGGACTGTCAACTATATTGCGCAGGTTCATTTGCAAAATGTACTAAATTGTAGTTTACGACTATTTTTACTTTTAGCATTAGCCATGCCCGTTATTTCAAATTTTCCTCGTAATGGAAAGTTGATTGAAAAAGAGGAAGAAACCCATGACGTCAACTACTGTGTATTAGGGACGCCAAGCCCTGATGTCGCCTGGTATAAAGCCGTGGATGGCAAGAGAGAACTTATTACTAAGTGTTCTGGGACGACAAACACATGTTTACCTATAAATAACAAAGATATTGAAGTAAAATTACATTCATTTGTTATCAAGAATGCTAGCTACGTACGGCATCACAATGTTACATACATTTGCCGAGCCGAAAATGTTAAAGGACAAGATGAAAAAAACTTCACGGTGTTTGTAAAAAGTAAGTATATATTATAAATATTTTTGTTATATAGTTGGTGTCAAAGTTAAATTTTTCTCAATTTGCCGATTGGTCAAAACCGTATCACGTGCCGGTCCACAAAACGTCATGTTCGGCAACCGGTCCGCAATGAAACATTTATTGACCGGTCAATAATAAAATGGGTGCAATACGCATGCGTGTCAACCATGAAGTTCCAAAGTTTATTTTTAAACTTTTTACTAAACATTTACGGCGTTCCATTTATCCAGTTTTGGTTTCAAATTAAGTTTACTCCAATAACCAGTGAATTATTCATACTTTGACACTTATATACTATATAACAAAACACTTATTTACTGAGACCTCGAGAAAGCAGTGTGTTTTGTGGCCCCTCGACCGCCGTTGTTGTCCTCGGCTTCGCCTCGGGCAACAACGGCGGTCTCGGGGCCACAAAACACACTGTTTCCCTCGGTCTCAGTAAATAAGTGATAAATATATTGTAGTCGCCTGAGCTGATTACAGCAAAAGCGATCATGCATTCGAGATGTGGTTTGGAAACTCGCTCGGCAAAGATATGATTAACATCCTACCTATAATTGTACTTTCGTCCATATTAAACATAACATAATATGATAATATAAACCAACAATTGATGGCTTCTAAAAATATAAATAACTAATTTGCTTCAGACCAAATGTTTAGTCAAGTCCAGTTGCGCCAGAAAAAAACTATAGATCGTCAATTGGGTGCATGCATGTATAGACCTATTGTAGTTGACCTAAAAATGAGATCATGCACGAGGTATGCCGGACAACTTGAAATGAACGACTACTCAGTAGAGGGAATCATGAACTCCTGATTCTCTCCTAATATGCGAACGTTTTCAGTGGTTGCAGTATGTAGATGCCATAAGCGTACGAGCGGAAATAATAGGGGGCAGGGATTAACAAAAGAGTTTCGATCAAACTTAATTTATGTTATTAAGATTAACATGCAAAAGACTTTCGATCAGAATTGGTCAATACTGCCCTCAATAGTTCAGATGAAAATTTCTCCTTTGCGAAACTAACAGCCTACTTTATGTGCACAACTTTTTTATGACGCACGGATTAGCCCGCTCCCGCCTAGATAAATTAAGAATGCTCCTTACCCTCAGGAAACGTTATGAGAGACATGCATGTGGTGGCTAAATCTGCGACTAAACATTCATGAGGCGCCTAATGATGTTACTGGAATTTTCTACTTGAGTACTTGTTGATTACATCTATATATGTTTTTCCATCTTTAGCCAAACCACGTTTGGTTGCACTCAAATCAGAAATTCAAATATACAAGAAGAACCTTCGTCTTCATTGTGTACTGTCGGAAACCGCTAATCCTGAAAACATCACGTATTCGTGGGCGTATTGCGACAAAGATGTCAATAATGTAATATCTTGTCAGAGTACGGATGATTGGAAACCAGTTCAGTCAAGACAGAATAACACTATCAAAATCTTGCCTCATCAAGCAGGAGGAATAAGATTATACCGTTGTACAGCTGACAACAGGTTTAAAAAAGACCAACTGATATGGACGATAGTACGACCAATAGGTGAGTTAATGCTTCTCTTCAATATTTAGAAAATCACTAGTATGCGAAAATTATATTGAGAAGAACTTGGCATATGATGCAGCTACCTACTCATATCACTCATGCAACAAGAGGCGTACCTAGCGAGGGGGCGAGGAGCGGGTGGGGTTGGGCCCCAAATTTTTGCTAAGATTGTCAGTATAAAATGGAACGCGGATCGGTAAAATATGGGAAAATCGGTAAAATCTTTTTTAGCGTCTTTGTCAAGCACTTACTGCATCTGCTGTTTCAGTTGGTTTTTACCAATAGTACTTTACAATATTATAGATTTTTGATCAAATTGAGTCACATTGTATCTGTAAGAGGAGATTGAAAATTCAACCTTAATTTTTCTGACTTATTTAGAAATCGAAGGGAGGGGATGAGTAGGTTTTCGTTGGTAAAAATGGGGTGTCAACCCTCTCCTCACTTGTAATGGCCAAGGAACGCCAGTCCTGATACCCTATACTGTGTTCCTTCTTGTTCTAACAATAATTGATATTATTTTAACAGGTCAGAATATTCCAAAAGGTGTATGTGATCACGTAGCAGCAAAGTTGGAATCAGAGAAAGAAGAAAAATCTGGCAATAGTAGCATGGAACCAATTGTTGTATGGCAGGGTATTGTTGCTTTCCTCGCTATTCTTCTCCTTGTTACACTGTTTCTCACATTTCGCCGACGAAACCCACCAAAGCAAGAGTACAATACATGTGTTGTTCCAGTGTTGAAGGAGAAAATTGGTGATAGTGTTTGAATTTTAAGACGCACTTTAAAATATACTAGCTAGGAACTTAAAACTTTGTATCAACTGTCGTACGCCAAATACTATATAATATTGCTACTTAGACCAATAAGTATATTGTTTGTACGTCAGCCGTGTGGTGCAGCATATTGATAATTTGAGCTTTCTCCTGCATGATATAGCGAAATTTGGTAAAAAACGATCATAGCATATACAGGGTGACTGTATAAAAAAAAGAGGTAATCGAACTTCAGCGCGCTATTGTATCTGAATTACTCTGCGTATGAACGAGAAAGAACGGAAAGATCAGGTTTTTAGCTGTTGATTGATATGTTCTTCAGGCCAAATGAGTAAAAAATGAGCAAATACGAATCTGATAAAAAATGTTAGTCAGAATCGCATATTTTCACCGTTGAGAGTTGGGTTTAAAACCGTTGAGAGTTGGGTTTAACCCCCTTTGGGACTTAAGTTGATGAAAATTCATTTCAATAAACTACGCACATATTCATAATTATTATTAAGTACGAATAAATCTTAGCTAAGCTACGACAAGTTTGTGATTAATTGCTTTTTCTTTTGTTATGCACTGCTTTAATTAGGCACAGAGGTGAAAATATGCGATTTTGACTAACATTTTTATCGGACTCGTACTTGCTTATTTTTTCCCCACTTGGCATGAAAAACATGTCAATCAATAGCTAAAATCCTGCTCTTTTCGAATATAAAAAAAGTTCATACGCGGAGTAATTCACGTACAATAGCGCGCTGAAGTTCGATCACCTTTTTTTATACACCCTGTATTTGCCAAATTTTGTACTTATTCCACTAAAGTCTACATTTCTGCAGGGTGCACATGGAGGAAATAGGGTTAAAACCCCTCCCCAGCCTTCGAAAATTACAAAAAGTTGGTCCCGTTCGCAAAACTCTTGTAGTTTTTATGCCGCCATCTTGTTTTTCACTAAATATAATAAAAACGACGTCGACGTATATGATACGCCAAGTAGCTCAAACAATCAGATTACAGAATAGCTCATATACGGTGGGTGAGTCGGATGACTATATTTAAAGATTTGTAATCCAGGCATATTATAATTTGTGAGTTTGTGAAAGTTCTCCGGATCGATAATAAGTTTAATTTATTGAGCTTTCTAGTCGGTACTTCAAGTCTTTTCCAGAATTATGTTACAATCAATGAGTTTGAAATTCTGTTTGCGTTCTTTTATAAGTGGGTGTCTGTAAAAGCCGGAACCCCACCCGGAACACCCGGAACCCACCCGGAACCCCACCCGGAACACCCGGAACCCTACCCGGAACACCCGGAACCCCTCCCGGAACACCCGGAACCCTACCCGGAACCCCACCCGGAACACCCGGAACTCCACCCGGAACTCCACCCGGAACACCCGGAACCCCACCCGGAACACGCTGGAATACGAGCTATGAAGCAACGCACGTGTTTCTCTATAAATTCACGTGTTTTGCATTAAATTCGGGGTGATAGATGGTTACGATCTTTACTTTTTACTTGTATTGTTGTTTTTTTAAAATAATTTTTCTCATGGGCAAGGATAAATATATTATGTCGGGCGGTACATATTAATATCAAATGCATGAGTATTGCTTGCTTGTAAACGTGCAAACGAAGTTTCGCTCGAGGCTTTTGCCGCATGTACTATATTTCAGTTTCGTTTTCAATATTCTGCCGTACTATGTACCTGTGACTCTATTCTAAATTTAGTTGAACAATAACCAATATTTAACTTTGCTATCTTTTTTATTATTTTAATAATATGTTTGCACATGGTTATTTGACTTGGAATTGTATGAAACGGCGCCATGTAAGAATTTAGAGGAATTATAAAGTTCATCCGTATTTATTACAATACGAATTCTCGTGGATTTGTGCGAAATTTTTCATGGATTTCTTTACTAGACTTACTCGCTTTTTGAAACTTGAAACACGTTTTAGTAATTTAGAGGCTGTTTTGTATATGACAATGACTGCAGCCAACATGCAGTAAAAGTGCACGCGCGAGATCTCAGAATAACAGTATTAAGTAGCTAGTAAATTATATGTATTGCTAGAAATTCCCCAAACATTCATTTGTCATTGAAAACGTTGACAACCAAATCAACAAGCTGGTGTCGTATATATAAAGCACTAGCCACTAGGCAAAACGTTCATGTTATAACTTCAACAGTAACACAGTCCTTAATTTAATATATTAAATACAATATTTATTTACTGCCGTTGATCGAAGGAGCATGGACGTTTTGCCTCATGCTTTATATATTTATATGACATCATCCTGCTTGTTGGTTGTTAACGTTTTCAATGCCAAATGAATGTTTTGGGAATTCCTAGCAATACATATAATATATTAGCTACTTTATTTAAACATATTTCTGATGAGAATGAGTTTGCCCCAAGAGCGTACACACTCATCAAGGGGGCTTACTTAATAATACTGTTATTCTGAGATCTCGCGCGTGCACTTTTACTGTAGCTGCAGTCATTGTCATATACAAAACAGCCTCCAAATTACTAAAACGTCTTTAAAAGTTCCAAAAAAACGAGTAAGTCTAGTAAAGAAATCGATATCCATGACAAATTTCCCAAATCCACGACAATTATTATTGTAATAAATACGGATGAACTTTATAATTCCTCTAAATTCCTACATGGCGCCGTTTCATACAATTGAAAGTCAAAGTAACCATATGCAAACATATTATTCAAATAATAAAAAAGATAGCAAAGTTAAATATTGGTTATTGTTCAACTAAATTTAGAATAGAGTCACAGGTACATAGTACGGCAGAATATTGAAAACGAAAAATATAGATGCGGCAATAAATACATGCGGCAAACGCCTCGAGCGAAACTTCGTTTGCACGTTTACAAACAAGCAAAACATGCATTTGATAATATATACCGCCCGACATAATATATTTATCCTTGCCCATGAGAAAAATTATTTAAAAAAATAACAATACAAGTAAAAAGTAAAGATCGTAACCATCCATCACCCCGAATTTAATGCGAAACACGTGAATTTATAGAGAAACACGTGCGTTGCTTCATAGCTCGTATTCCAGTGTGTTCCGGGTGGGGTTCCTGGGGTTTCGGGTGTTCCGGGTGGGGTTCCGGGTGTTCCGGGTAGGGTTCCGGGTATTCTGGGAGGGGTTCCGGGTGTTCCGGGTAGGGTTCCGGGTGTTCCGGGTGGGTTCCGGGTATTCCGGGTGGGGTTCCGGCTTTTACAGACACCCTTTATAAGTCGGGAGCGTCTGATTGGTTGTTCACTTGATGATGATCCCATTTCATTGGTGGTTAAAGGATGTATTTTAAGGGGGAGGGGCGATCGCACACCAATAATTTTGAAAGACCTATAAAAGTCTGGTACCAAATATCACAATTCACAAGCATTGTTTAGGAGCTCTCTCCTCCACAGAGGCTTTGAGGAGCTACTGTATTAAAAATATATGCGCTAGACGGTAATGTTACAGACTTATGCGCTAGACGGTAATATGTAACGAGGAAACCGCTAAAATTCGGAACGCGGGCAAGGAGGGCGCAAGGGGGGGGCGAGGAAAGTGAAAGCATTCCCTTTCCTCGCCCCCCCCCCCTTGCGCCCTCCTTGCCCGCGTTCCGAATTTTAGCGGTTTCCTCGTTACATGGATATTACCGTCTAGCGCATAACTCTGTAACATTACCGTCTAGCGCATATATTTTTAATACAGTAGCTCCTCAAAGCCTCTGTGGAGGAGAGAGGTTTAGGAGCAAGTGTCAAGCATGCAATCACACCCATATAACGTAATTGTCATATTATATAATGGCTATTAATATAGCACAGGACCTTTTTTGACCATATAACTGGGGTTCAAAGTCCCCTCCCCCAGCCCCCATGGTGCTCCTCCCCCACACTCAAGCATTTTGGCAACATTGGAAGAAAAATGGAATTTAGAAGGGAGGTTTGATATTCTATAACTGAAATTTGCTTTGTGAATCTTATGTCATGTGTTTTATCTTCAAATTATTCAATGTCTTTTTAAAAATGCTAAACAAGTTTCGGAAGAGGGAGGTATTGCACAGGTTTGGACAAAGATTGCCAGAACTGGAACGAGTGTAGTGGTGAAGAGGCTGGGTAATATACTGATTGATGTCGAGTTGTTCGTACAACCGGTATTTACATTTGTAGAGGAATATGTCATGCTAGTATGAGAGGGGGATTAGATTCAGTTTTTCAAGCGACCAACGTACGACAATTTATAATCCTTAAGAAGAAATTTTGTTGCTCGACGTCGAATTCTTTCGAGATGAAGCAGATCAGCAGACGGACCTTGAGGAGCCCAGATTTCGCTAGCCTGCGCGCAGGGGTTAGGATAAAACGCGGATACGGACGGACGGATGGATGGCGGACGGACGGATGAGTGGCGGACGGACGGACGGATGGCTTTTAAAAAACGTTTTTCAGCCTTTTTTAAGCCATATCCGCGTTTTATCCAAAAGGGTATCCAAAAGGATAAAACGCGGATATGGTTCAAAAAACGTTTTTCAGCCTTTTTCCGAATGTCATATCCGCGTTTTATCCAAAGAGGGCATATCGATATGTATAAAGAATATTGAATATTGTCCTAGAATTTGAACAAATAAAAACCAATAATATGTCTCTTCGCTTAAATACTTACTGCGAGATAAGAGTTCTAAAATTACAATTTAGTGTTAATAAAGTTTTAATTCAGTGTCAGTTATCTGGTATGTAGTACTCCAATTTTATGCCAACGTAATGTGCTGCTTTTCAAAGGCTTTGATGTCAATGCAGTTATCGGTTTAAACATACCTACAATTCGAAGATATGACAATTGCTGTACGGCCTACTTTCTCAGGGCCGTAGCAACCGGGGGGGCTGGGGGGGGCTGCAGCCCCCCCCAATAATTTGCTAATAATCATTCTATTTTCAAAATCATGCAAACTTTATCATTTAATCTGTGACAAACTGCAAAGAATGAAGATATTACTCATACTCCAGATCGTTCCTCGCGTAGAAATTTTAGTTGAATTTCTGTCGCGCATTTTCAAGAAAATCCCACAAAATCTGCACATTTTTGATAAACTAATGATTTATTTTGTCTTTTGCGTGTTGGGTCTTGCGAAAGAAAACTCTGAAAATGCCATTTCAGACCATCTAGAGACTCCAGATTTTCGAAATTTTCTCAAATGTTCTGCCTTCATTTCCGCGCAACTGCCATTTACGACGAAAATTCCCGCCGCGCATTTATAATACTACTAGAAATAGTTTACACTAAAACTGCCCCCGGCTGATCATGGTGTACTAACTAGCTGTTATTAAAAATTAAAAATGATCGTGCCTTATGGTAATTTACAAAATGTTATTACTACTTTCTGGCTTTCTTTCAAAACGCTTAGAAGATTGATAAAATTGGACGAACTTTAAAAGTGAACCACGTGTAACTTGATCCTTGTGCGTCTATCCGGCTGAAGGAATGGCGCTTTTCAATATAATGGAACAATGACTATATGAGTCCCTTGTTATACAAACGTTTATAATGTGACCGTTGTGTGTTAAGCTTTGCTCAATTTTTTATATTTGTATTTGTTTTTGACTGACTGATTTGTGAACCAAGTCTTTTGGTTCCTGTTTTGATTAATGTGTCTGAAAAATCGTATAGTTGATACTTGATAGAATCTTGATAGACGGAGTTTTTAATTTGCGTTACTGTTTTCGTTATTTGATGGATCGACTCCTTCACCAACAAATGATAGTAACAACGTACCTCACAAGTCTATTAATTAATAGACACGTAAAACAGACCACAGAAATAAAATGCCGTTTGACAAGGTGTTGACCCAAGCGAATAATAATTCTTACAGAAAGCAACGCAACCTTTGAACCCTCACCTTTTAAACTTGTGGCCTTTTACTGTAATATATAAACTAATTGCTAATTCTAATCTTGATAGCTTTAACAATTCATGCTTAATTTATATTTGCATCAACTTATATCATATTACGTGCGGGGACTTCAATACCCCCAATGTTTTGCGATATTACCCGCAAAGCATTGATATTACCCACCAATGCTTTGCGGGCGAAAACCTAAAAACTTAAATTTCTCTGCCTCTGGTATACACCGTATGTATACACTGATATCATATTACACTATTACGTCCGGGGACTTCAATATATGCCTCCTCGGGTTTTGGCCCTCTGGGGCCAAAACCCTGCGGGGGCAACAACAGTCTGGCCCATACTTTCCTGTAAATTTCGACATACTAAAACGCTGTTTTCTAACTATCAGAATTCTGTTAAATCTTCCCCCAAAGTCCAGGAAATGGCATTTTAGAGACTCTAAATTTAAAAATTTCCTCGGGCCTTCGGCCCTCGCTTTCAGCCCCCCAATCGAAAAGAGCTTCCTATACGGCCCTGTTTCTATACGTAAACGCAAATTACAATTGCAACGTTCATTCTTAATTTTCTCTGTAATCTGGGCATGTAGTAATGTAATGTTATGCCACTGTAATGTGCTATTTTTCAAGGGCTTTTCAATGCAGTTATCGGTTTAAATATACCTAAAATTTCCGTTAAGATATGACAATTGCCGTACGGCCTACTTTTACGCGAACGCAAATTACAACTGCAACTTCATGCTTAATTTTCTCTGTTATCTAGGCATGTAGTAATGTATTTTATGCCAATGTAATGTGCTATTTTTCAAGGGCTTTTCAGTGCAGTTATCGGTTTAAATATACCTCAAATTTCCGTTAAGATATGACAATTGCCGTACGGCCTACTTTTACGCGAACGCAAATTACAACTGCAACTTTCATGCTTAATTTCTTCTGTTATCTGGGCATGTAGTAATGTAATTTCATGGCAATGTAAGGTGCTATTTTGCTAGGGCTTTTCAGTACAGTTATCGGTTTAAATATACCTTAAATTGCCGTTAAGATCGATATGACAATTGCCGTACGGCCTACTTTTACGCGAACGCAAATTACAACTGCAACTTTCATGCTTAATTTCTTCTGTTATCTGGGCATGTAGTAATATAATTTTATACCAATGTAAGGTGCTATTTTGCTAGGGCTTTTCAGTACAGTTATCGGTTTAAATATACCTCGAATTCCCGTTAAGATATGACAATTGCCGTACGGCCTACTTTTACGCAAACGCAAATTGACAACTGCAACTTTCATGCTTAATTTTCTCTGTTATCTGGGCATGTAGTAATGTAATTTTATGGCAATGTAAGGTGCTATTTTTCAAGGGCTTTTCAATGCAGTTATCGATTTAAATATACCTAAAATTCTCGTTAAGATATGACAATTGCCGTATGGGCTACTTTTACGCAAACGCAAATTGCAACTGCGAGATAAGAGTTCTAAAATTACAATTTTGCAATAATCATGGCAGGCGGAAATACGATTCTCTTTAAATTACCGAACAACTGTCTTTACAACAAAGTTGCCCGAGAACGATAGAACATTCGTTGTCAAGAAGCTGGTAGACTCCAGCCATGACTGAGGGGAGACCGAATCGTTAGTCAAAGAAGCGAGGCTTCTTTCAAAACTACATCATGTGAATGTAGTTCAATTCAAAGGAATTTGTGTCGACCAGTATGCTTTAATCCTTGAACATGTTCAATTTGACTTTGCTCCAATTGGATTTGCTACATAACATGCACTGAACCGAAGATAAGAACCTGCAAAATACAAGGTCGGTTTCAACCTGGTTTATATTTCGGCGCCAAACGAAAGAGAGTTAATTTTCTCTGTTATCCGGCCGTGTTGCCAAAGTGGCATAAAGTACATGCCCAGATAACAGAAGAAATTAAGCATGAAAGTGGCAATTGTAATTCGCGTTTGCGTAAAAGTAGGCCGTACGGCAATTGTCATATCTTAACGAGAATTTGAGGTATATTTAAACCGATAACTGCATTGAAAAGCCCTAGCACCTTACATTGGCATAAAATTACATTACTACATCGGCCCAGATAACAGAAAAAATTAAGCATGAAAGTTGCAGTTGTAATTTGCGTTCGCGTAAAAGTAGGCCGTAAGGCAATTGTCATATCTTAACGGAAATTTGAGGTATATTTAAACCGATAACTGCACTGAAAAGCCCTTGAAAAATAGCACATTGCATTGGCATAAAATTACATTACTATACATGCCTAGATAACAGAGAAAATTAAGCATGAAAGTTGCAGTTGTAATTTGCGTTCGCGTAAAAGTAGACCGTACGGCAATTGTCATATCTTAACGGGAATTTTAGGTATATTTAAACCGATAACTGCATTGAAAAGCCCTTGAAAAATAGCACATTGCAGTGGCATAAAATTACATTACTACATGCCCAGATAACAGAGAAAATTAAGGATGAACGTTGCAATTGTAATTTGCGTTTACGTATAGAAAGTAGGCCGTACAGCAATTGTCATATCTTCGAATTGTAGGTATATTTAAACCGATAACTGCATTGACATCAAAGCCTTTAAAAAGCAGCACATTACGTTGGCATAAAATTGGAGTACTACATACCAGATAACTGACACTGAATTAAAACTTTATTAATTAACACTAAATTGTAATTTTAGAACTCTTATCTCGCAGTAAGTATTTAAGCGAAGAGACATATTATTGGTTTTTATTTGTTCAAATTCTAGGACAATATTCAATATTCTTTATACATATCGATATGCCCTCTTTGGATAAAACGCGGATATGGCTTAAAAAAGGCTGAAAAACGTTTTTTGGACCATATCCGCGTTTTATCCTTTTGGATAAAACGCGGATATGACTTAAAAAAGCTAAGGCTGAAAAACGTTTTTTGGACCATATCCGCGTTTTTTCCTTTTGGATACCCTTTTGGATAAAACGCGGATATGACTTAAAAAAGGCTGAAAAACGTTTTTTGAACCATATCCGCGTTTTATCCTTCTGGATACCCTTTTGGATAAAACGCGGATATGGCTTAAAAAAGGCTGAAAAACGTTTTTTGGACCATATCCGCGTTTTATCAACGCGGATATGACTTAAAAAAGGCTGAAAAACGTTTTTTGGACCATATCCGCGTTTTATCCTTTTGGATACCCTTTTGGATAAAACGCGGATATGGCTTAAAAAAGGCTGAAAAACGTTTTTTGGAACCATCCGTCCGTCCGTCCGTCCGCCACTCATCCGTCCGTCCGTCCGCCATCCATCCGTCCGTCCGTATCCGCGTTTTATCCTAACCCCTGCGCGCAGACTATATATTAGAGAGGTTTAGCAAAGACGACGCGACTTCAACGAGGACGTCATTTTTGCGCGAGGGGTCTGAGTCTAGGACGCCACCACGTCGTAAACAAATTGTGATTTAGCTGGTATAAATTGTTCCGTGAACGACGGCGGTAGCATATAAAAGAATTACCAAGTTGGAATAAACTTCGAATTTTTAAGATTTAAAATTTGTACGATCTGAATACAAATCTGCATATTTTTGTCAAGATTTCGCCGTGTGGACAATGGACATGAATGTTCATGTATAAATCAAAGTCGATTGGGTAAGTTTGATATATTAATATTTATATTGTTCATATTTTATATATTGTTCATGTTTATACGTCTTTCTTTATATTTGTGTCGAGGAAATGGGAGAGGTTGCTCTTTGCTTTAAAGTATTTCTTTGACATACTCCACGTACAATTTCGAAGACTTTGTAAGACGGTTGATACTGTATATCTTTTGTTTTAAATTTTAAAAATTCTTACGAATATGACGACGTGCATTTTTTATACGTTTACGAAATCAAAAATGGCAGGAAATAGTTTGCAAGAGTTTCGTGAACAACTTACCCTTGCTTACTTATCAGATGTAATTGATATTGAAGATTTTGTTTATCTTTATCAAACAAACCAATCGCGAGAAATTTTTCCATATTGGAAATTTGACAAGTTTGATTTTGAAAGTTGGGATGATACTGAATGTCATAAAGAGTTGCGATTCAGGAAAAGTGATATCCCGAAACTACTTAACTGTCTTGGCATTCCTGATAAAATAATTTGCTGTCAGAGAACATCTTGTAGTGGCTTGGAAGGTCTATGCATCCTTCTGAAAAGACTGGCCTACCCATGTCGCTACACTGACATGGTTAGCAGGTTTGGCCGTAACCCAACTGAAATTTGCCTAATCTTCAACCGAATGCTTAGCATTGTGTTTAATGCACATCATCATCGGCTTGAAAGCTTTGAGCAACCTTTCTTATCTCCTGAAAACCTTGGCAGGTATGCTGATAGCATACATGCTCATGGTGCACCGCTTCAAAACTGTTTTGGTTTCATTGATGGAACAGTTCGGAGAATTACCAGACCAAACCAGAATCAACGAACCATGTACAATGGTTACAAAAGGGATCATGCGATGAAATTTCAAAGTGTTGTTGTGCCTGATGGATTGATTGCCAATCTTTCTGGCCCGTATGAAGGGAAACGGCATGACAGCACAATGTTATATCAATCAGGGCTTTTACCATTATTAGAGCAGCATGCATTTTACAATGGTGTGCCACTCTCTCTTTATGGTGACCCAGCATATCCACTTGGTATACATCTGCAAGGTCCATTCAAAGATCGGCAACCTACCCCAGAAATGGAATTGTTCAACAAGGCAATGAGCTCAGTCCGGGTGTCTGTTGAATGGATGTTTGGCAGCATTTGCAATTATTTTGCATTCATTGATATGAAAAAACAACAAAAAATTAACTTGAGTGCAGTTGGCAAATTTTACACTGTTTCTGCATTGCTTCAAAATGCCCATACATGCTTATATGGAAACATTGTGGCCCATTTTTTTGAACTGTCACCTCCCACTTTGGAGCATTATTTCTCGTGAAGAACAATTGAAATAAAACATTTTACACTTGAATTAATAATTATATATTAACATTTTACACTTGAATTAATAATTATATTATTGCAATATTTTAAAATAAAATTATTGAATATTACAAATTAAATAAGTTAACGTTACGATCAATTATTGAATGAATGTCAGAGAAATATCAAAAATTGTTCAAACCTATGTACAATGGTTATTAAATAGTTAATTATTATTTGTCTTTTTAAAAAGTTCCAGAATCATCTCTGATTGCTGGCGCTGTTGTTCCATTAAAGCCATCATGTTATTTTGCATGGCTGAAAACTGCTGCATTTGTTGCTGTTGTTGTTGTTGTTGCATTGCGATGCTTTGCAACAAATGCTGCTCAGTCATGTTAGACTGAGCAGCATGTTGTTGCTGACTAACTTCCAACTGCCTCAAAAATGCAGTTTGTATCTCCTGCTGATCTCGGCGCTCTTCCTCTCTTGCTCTCTTTTCCTCCTCTTGCATCTTCTGTTTTGTCTCGATTGCCTTCTCCAAAAACACCATTGACTGATTCCCTGATCTTCTTCTCTTTTCTTCATTCTTCTTCCCCAATCTCTCTCTTGTTTCTCCCATACTCTCCATTGCCCTCTTTCGCATCTCGATTGCCTTTGCCTTGTCTTCATCTTCAACAATCTGCCTCGCTCTACTTTCTTCATCAGCCCTCTCATTTGCATCTTCTTCCATCGCAATCAACTCTTCTAGTAGATTTTCTGCCTCAGTCACCTCTATGCCCCCACCACCTGTTGCTCTCTCTTGTTTTCCCATTTTTACTTTATATTTTTTTGCTAGGAGGTTAAATCGATCCCGAACAGACTTTGTATTCACATCGAAGCTTGGCAGAGCATTGAGTCTTTCGACAACCTTTTGCCATGATACTCCCCTGTTTCTCGATTTGCTCTTGTGGTGAAGAACACCTTCAGCTGCCATCTCTTGAAGCATGGTATAATCCATATCCTCTTTCCATACCATAGATGGTCTAGCAAGTTATAATGTATGAATTAAGCAGAAGTGTATTTCAGTGATTTATACAATTTTGTGTTAATATGGAAGCCGGCTGGCCCACTTAGCGAGACAGCCTGGTAAGCGAGATGAATCTCTTGTGTTTATATGAGAAAATTTCATCCCACTTGCCAGGACGTTTTGCTGTTTTGACAGTTGTTAAAAATAGCTTGCGGCGGTATAATATTTACTATAAATATAACTAGACAGCGACATCTCGCTTACCGGCTGTTTCGCTTAGCAGGCCAGCCCGGCTTCCATATAAACAGGCCCTAAAACTATCAAAATATTTACAGAAATATAGTGTATAAACAATAAATTTATACTTCTTTTGTAGCTTTTCTTTAACGCTTGAATCTATTGTAGCGTCCGAGGTAGCGTCCATCTCTTGCCTATAAATTAAAATGTATATCGTATTATAATAAATCAAAATATAAAAATGTTTGGATGTTTATTATTATTATTTTTTATGGATTAATATCATAAAAACATTTATATATTTTAAAAGTAGAAAATGAATTTGCGAGAGTGCATTATAAGCGACAAAGACACCGTAAAATGAGAGGAATTTTGACAAGATTATTTGTTTACTTTCAAAAACTCTCCGAGGATGAAACCCGTCTCGTTCATTGGTGTTACGTATTTCCTGTTTTTATTAAAATTGACCTTTGAAAAGGTCAATTTATTATCAAATGTTATGCAGAAAACAGATATAAATTTTTGTTTAATATATTCGCTTATAAAAAATAATTTTCTTACCTTTTTATCGCAAAAAAATGACTTTAAGTTGCCGTCGTTGACACGACGCCAAAATGAGTATTTTCACGGCCTAGACTCGACGCGACTGCCGTCCTAGATTTAACCGGAAGTAAAATCTCACGCGCCACGCCATTTTCGCGTCGTCTTTGAAGTCGCGTCGTCTTTGCTAAACCTCTCTATTATAGCTCAGTGGTCGCCAATAATGTCGCCACTGTTTGCCAGTTTGTGCCTGCGCGCGCATGTTTGCACCCAAAAGTTTTATTTAAGTTTGCACCGAGTTTTTATTTAAGTTTGCACCGAGTTTTTATTTAAGTTTGCACCGAGTTTTTATTTAAGTTTGCACCGAGTTTTTATTTAAGTTTGCACCGAGTTTTTATTTAAGTTTGCACCGAGTTTTTATTTAAGTTTGCACCGAGTTTTTATTTAAGTTTGCACCGAGTTTTTATTTAAGTTTGCACCGAGTTTTTATTTAAGTTTGCACCGAGTTTTTATTTAAGTTTGCACCGAGTTTTTATTTAAGTTTGCACCGAGTTTTTATTTAAGTTTGCACCGAGTTTATTTAAGTTTGCATGTCCCTTGTGGGCCATCGTATGATTGCTTGTTGCATGAAACTTAAAGTAGCAACTTATTCAATTGAAAAATTGTATTAAAATATTAAATTATTATATATATATATATATATATATATATATATATATATATATATTTGAAAACACGGATCACCGGTTTCTGAAAAATAGGTACGCTGTAGCGTACATGGCGTCTACTGGATCAAAAACAAAGAATGTCAATGACATCCGGTTTATATTTACATGGAATACTGGCTATAACAATTAAAAGTGTCACTAGAAAAACGTTAAAATTTAAAATTGAACTGAGACCAACGCTTGCTTGTCTATACAAAAGCCAGTTTGATAAGACCAATTATAGAGTATGGAATTGAGCATTATAGAAGAAAAATGAATAAGCTACCATTGTCAATACAAGCTTGTTCCTATATATAGTTAGTTGAACTCTTAGCAGATTTAGTAAATGAACGGGCTTATATATTCCTTTAAGATCAGGTCAAACTATATATTAGTTATTTTGTGTGTAAAAGTGAAAAGTTTAAAAACTCGTTCTTTCCTTCCACAGTTGACCTATGGAATACTCTTGATGTCATTACCAGTTTTTAAAGTAGTGGTTGTATATATAAGTTACAACTAGAAAATACATATGCATGCAGAAACCCTCGCCTTGCTGACAAAACCATTGTATTTTCCGAACATGAAGTATCTAAAGTAGTTGCCATGGTAACACGATAATTTTTAAGAATATTCTTTATACAAATGAAAAATCGCCTAAAAATATCACTTTTAATTACAAAATTATCAATTTCCCAACATATATATGTTAGGTATGTTATTATACGTAATATAAGCTTCAATTTAAGGTAAAATTCAACCACAAAAGCTTCGCAAAACGTTTTAAAGTGTTCTTTATAAAACTAACTGCCTTTAATTAATTAAATGGCTTTATCTATAAACTTTGAGTTTGCAATAAAATGATTTCAAATTCTCGTTTGTAAATGACTTTGCTTTTTTTATTTAAAAAATTCAATATAATAAAAAAGGGAATCAATATTATTAAAGATACACTGAAATTGTATGCTGTCTTGTTCCCGAGCCGACGGCGCGAAGCGCCGTGTGAGGGTATACTAATTCCCCCCAGCTATTTACACCCGGGGAAACGAAAGAATTAGCGAAGTCTAAAGTTCATCAATCATCGCGGGCGTGGGTCACCAGCGGTGTTCGAGTGTTGGGTGTGTGGTCATCCTCACTGATCTCAAAAATATGGCGGACTATCATGAATAGCGGACACTGATTGGTCCAATTTAAAGTTTGCATTATAACGACTGCATGACGACAGCTAAATAGCAAACATTTTTTGATTTGATGATTGATAAATTTCTTGCAAACATATTTCATTTTTCCTCGCATTTTTGCAAGATTTTGTAAATTTCAAAAGCACTCTCAGAAAGAAACTGCATGCGAAAGAATCGGCTAAAAGAAGGGAGCCGACGTTAACGAAAGTAAAGGCCGGTTTACACGACAAGCGTTTTGGGCAAGGCACCCCTGAAAATGGGCACCATGCCAAAACTCCCACTTCACTATTTACTCGTTTACACGACAACTTTTTGTAGACACACTTTTATGATAAGCACCGTGCCCATCGGAAAACGGCACCTCTACTTTCCGTTTACGACGGTATATTTTAAAGAATAAAGATGTCGGACAGAAATAGAATTATATATTTATATTTATTGGAACGAAGAAGAGTATTATATGAGCCGAAAATCGAGGGGAAAACCCAATTCAATAATAGAAAAGTACTTAAAGGGCCAGTTCATATGATATGGGCAAAAGTTATCCTTGTTAGCGAGAAAACTTTTCGACAAGTTTACAAGTGAGATCTCGCCTTGGTATGAAAATAATATGAAAAGTTACACTGCGTTCATATAAGACAAAAGGTTTTCCCATGTACCGAGATCTCGCTTGTTGACAAGCCAGATCTCGGTGACCGGGATAATGTTTTTCCCATATGAACACAACTTTCCCGCTTAGAGGATAACTTTCTGTCGTGTCAGCAACTTTTCAATTCAATTGATATTCAGTGCTATGTCACAGCCGGAAACTTTACCCGGTAAGCGGGATAACGTTTCTCCATGTGAACATTTGGCTAGTCGAAAAGTTTTCTCGTTAATCGGGATAACTTTTGCCCATATGAACAGGCCCTTAAAGACGAAAGGAGTTTTCTCGCGTAAATGTTGTGCCATCTTGTATTGACCCGCCACGAATTCGAGAGGTATGGATGCATCGAAGGGCAGCCATTTGCGACCTAGTTACTGCTCTATTCAGCGACGAACAGAGGTATCAAAGAGCAACATTCACATTCTGTGCTATTTAAATTTGTTTTTTAACTTTGTTTTATTTTTATTTTTGGCACATGGCCAGAAATGACGGACATTGTGCAAGCGTACCTGTCGGTCAGCAGCTTTTCCGTTTATCCACAAGAATTCCAAATTATCCTTTTACGCCCTGTCAAAGCATCCGTAATTTTAAATATTGGCATGGGT
Source organism: Paramuricea clavata (assembly GCA_902702795.2). NCBI lineage: Eukaryota > Metazoa > Cnidaria > Anthozoa > Malacalcyonacea > Plexauridae > Paramuricea > Paramuricea clavata. The sequence goes on from CACRXK020000791.1 coordinate 26,950, forward strand.
GTTGTCTATAAACCAACGCATGAAGTATGCACTCAAGTTGTGTCCTTTAGTGTACCAGGCGCAGCGTGTAGCTAAACAACGACTACTGAAATGAAAAGAGAAGCTATTGACGAGTATTTTGGTACCAAACATGTAGCAAGGCAATCAATAGTTCGAGTTTAGAAAGCAAATGAAATATAACTTTTTGACGGCCGCGAAGTAATATATATGATATGCATATTAACGCACCGACTTTTGAATTTCAAAACAAAAAAGCAGAGCTTTTATCCGGTGTAACAAAATAATAAACGGCGGAAGGCAAGGCTATACTATTCGTCAAAATAAAATGATTTCAACAAATTTCGATAATTGAATATATTACGAGATTTTGCCGTTTAAGCGAGAAACCTTCATAGATTCCTATGTATAAAGTGAGGTAAAATGTTTTAATATTCAATCGCAAAAAGCAGAGCGACTATACAAAGTAATGAGAACATTTTTTTCTTAATGTGTTACTATACGACCGCTACTTCTTGAACCAATTTCAACAAATATTCTAAGATTTATGTATAGCATGCAATATTGAAAATACTCCGCTCGCCTGATAATAAACATAGGGCATTGCGCAGCCATTGTTGCGTGGATGCACGTGGTAACATGAAACCTGAGAAATGCAAATGTCCGTGATTTCTGGCCATGAGTTGTAGTTTTTCGCGGCTTGCTGCCATGTTGGAAAGAGTACAATTTGTTTTGCGCATGCTCGATGTCGAACACATTTTTTATTTTTTTCGAAATTTGGGCACGGTACTACTTGCTAGACGTGCCGAGACTACCTCGTGAGAAAGTCTCGGCACGTTTAAATTTTGCGGCACCGGTGCCGATTTTTGTCACGTTTGGGTGCCCATTTTTAGGGGTGCCGTGCCCAAAACACTGGTCGTGTAAACCGGCCTTAAGTTTGTTTTAAATATCGATTTTAAAATGGATTTAAAACCTGACGGCCTTTGCGTATATGAAACAACTAAACAAGACGGCATATAATTTCAGTGTATCTTTAATATTGATTCCCTTTTTTATTATAGTGAATTTTTTAAATAGAAAAGAAAGCAATGTTATTTGCATGGGAGAATTTGAAATCATTTATTACAAGCTCAAAGTTTATCGATAAAGCCATTTAATTAAAGCATGGATTGTAAAATAACTGGATAGGAAAGTTCCTGACGCCATCGACTGCATCCTTGTTGAAAAACGTGACGTCACGCGTATTGCGAATGTTACCAAAGTTCTCGGCATTTTTGTTGTTTTGACTATATTTTCCACTTTAAAAGGGTGATATTAAAGCATAAACTGGTCTAATTGTTTTAAAAACATACCTTAGCCACGACAAAGTATTCAAGGTAAATGTTTTTCGTCTTTGTTTTGTATTTTTTACATTTGTATCTACGAAATTGGCGTCACAAATTTTAACGAAATTTGCGATGTAATAATTTTTGACCGTTTAGTGCTTGAAACACTTGCTAAAATTGACTGGGAATACTTAGAGTTTTCATCGTAGAATGACGTAGTTATATTTATTTGCTCTTTGACTAAAATGTTTAGCTGTATTATTGCTAAACATGCCGTTTTTGAGAATTTGGTTTTCAACTAGGTTGAGGCATCGGCTAACCCACTGAGCTGTATAATAACTGGAGGACCTGCTCCTATACTTCGTTCAGTGATCAAAGTGAAGCCAAAAAAATGGCGGATTTTGACGTTTGCTGACGCCATTTCCATGACAACTGGTCCGTAATTCTCACAGAATTGCCACTGACCAACCGCGATCCTGAGCTTCAGACGACGTTTTCACCCCCCTGGTTTTGGCAGTGTTTTTAGTTAAAAACATAATATATTTTTCTCGTATTTTGCTGGGGGGGTTTTTCAACTTGGAAGGAATTAAAGTGCCGTTTTGCTCCACTTGCTGATGCAACAATTTACTTTACTTTACATAAAAGGACGAGTAATTCGTTTCACAGGTAAGATTCATGGGATGGATAGTACGAAATTTTTTTAATTTCAATATTCTGGGGGCACACTCACCCAGAAGATTTTGAAAATTATCTGACAACATCCACATCAACCCTACACAAGAAATGTGAAGTTGCAAGCCCCTGTCCTATTTATAGTGTATTTTAATGCTTTTCTCAAGAGTATAGATTCTAATCGTCCCCTCCAGACAGCATAAATTTCCTCACATATAGTTGGAGTGTGGATTTTTCTAGAATATGACTCAATGTTCAAACTATACATGTACATGTATTTCCACAACAGAGTGGAATACACAAAGAACTACAACAAGAATATTTTTATTAATTAGTAAACCTTAAACTGTGGATCCTTCCTCTCTCTTGAAAAAATTGTTATCTTAATTTCTTTGTGATTGTCTTGACTTTCATGAAATTGGTTACAAAGAAACTATGATATGCAGTTTTGTGGATGAAAAGAAGCATGCATCCACAATTTTCGGTAATAAATGCTGTTTTTCAGGTGGAAGAATGTGTAATAATATTGGTGTAATATGATTGTCTTTTATCTTGCAGGAATTATTGGCTATAGATATCACAAAACATGGGATGTACAAGGCATTAAAATGCAGATGGCAATCATTGATGGATTTTCTGGGGGGGGGTGCACCCCCAATAATATCTTCACCACCTCAGAAAGTTTTTCCACCACAGAAATTTAAATGCTGGTTTGATTAAATGACAGCAGTATAATTGAACAAGAATTTTGAACTAAATAAGGCTAAAAAACAAGGCCAATATTCTTGAAATATCCTGGGGTCGTTGCCCCCAACCTTACCCCAACTGTGTCCCCACTAGTGACTGTACCCTCAGACTCTGCTGCATCTTACTCAGCACACTACGTGCTCCTTGCTCACTTTTCTGCACACCCACACTCCCCAAGCAAAATTTGAAAATATGTCTATGATGGTGATGATAATTAACTTATAAAAGTATAAACCTTTATTATTAAGTTAATTAAAGAATCATTGTCAACTACAATGCATTGCATGCTCGTGTTTGTTTATACATATGGGATCTGTGCAATTAAATATGATAATTATTTGCATGATATGATAAGTACTGCACTGCCTGCTATAATTACAGTATTACTTGAAAGCCTTCAGGGGTGGATCCAGCAAGGTTTTTCTAGGGGGTGCTGGGTGAGCAGCCAAGTGTTTCTTTATAATTTTTTAGGGGGTGGTGGGGGTGAAACGACTCAAGCACTAAAGGCGCAAGCTCCCTAGGGGGTTGAGGGATATGCCCCCAGAAAATTTTGAAAATTAGATGCTATTTCCTGTGATATGGACATTGAATTATGAGCTTCAGTTTGACTTCAGAAAAGGGAAAACCTTGGAAATTATGCCATGTTTCTGAATTTGATTCTATTGCACCCCTCTTGACCAAGGCCAACAGGGGTGTGCACCCTCCCTATTAATCCACCCCTGAATTACGTTAACACATACTCCATTACATCATGTATACTTAATTACAATAATTTTAGTGTTAATTTAAAATTATTCACTGTTAATAATTTTACTGTATTGAAAAGTCCAATTAAAATAGTTCAAAATTAATCCAGCTTTTGTGTCTTCAATTTCCATACATCTTGCTTGTAATTTTGCCTGCCCTACTTTTACTTGTCAATGGGAGAGCCACTCTATGGGTTAACTGGGAAACCAGAGTGAGTCGGGACAAATGCAGATTATGATATCCCAATTGTGAGATAATTCTGGAATAAACAAAAATATATTACATGTTGTAACTTTGAGCACAAAAATGATGATGGGAAAACAATGCGACTCAGAGACACCAGAACCATTGGTGCAATTATCAGGCTTAACCCATTGAGCCGCAATGCGCCCCAGCGTGCCCTACTTTTTTTTACTTGTCTGATACCAGATGATTTTACTTGTCAATTGGGGAAGCTCTGCAGCTTAATGGGTTAACCAAAAAATCTGACAATGCCTCTAGTTAACACATTGAGCTGCAGTGCACCCTACTTATTTTTTTAACTTGTTTAACGCCGGATGATTTACTGGGGAAGCTCTGCAGCTTAATGGGTTAATAGTATAATAATCAAAAGTGGCCAGGATACAAGGTACCTTCCCAGTGCAAGGGAAGCAACATACAGTAGTTACGAAGTAATTGCCAGATTGCCATCCAGTATGCCTGGACAGCCTGGTGTTCCAAATTGTTAAACCCTTTAAGCTGCAGAGCTTCCCCATTGATGAGTAAAATCGTCTGGCGTTAGACAATAGTAAAAAAATAAGCAGGGTGCACTGCAGCTCCCAACATGTTGTAAATGGCTAATATAATATCTTTTCATCACACAGCAACATTTTCTTGGGGGAAGGGGGTATATATAAGTTATATACAGGTATTTTGGGAAATATTTGAGTACTCAAAAAGTCTTGTCATTGACATTGATTAGCCTTGTATGCAAACTTGGCACATATTACACAAAACCTGAATTTATTTAAACACATATGTGACATACCGTTTGCTTTGAAGGAACGTCTGGAGTTAATAGCATTTTCTAAAGTAATTTATAAATAACAAAAAGTTGTAGTTTCTGCAACCAAATTTTGAAATATACAGATGCCAAATTACACCAAAAAACCAGCAAAAGGCTGTTTTCTTAACAAAATAAGTGCATTTCATCGTCAAGCTTAAGTTAAGCCTACCAATTTTATGTGAGATAAGATAGAGCATAAATAAAATTGAATGAAATACGGTCAAATACCTGTTTATAGCTCGCTGATTCAAATATCTTCTTTGGCTTTGCTCATATTTTGCGAGGACAGCGAGGTTTGAATTTTGTTGTGCACATCTTTGAACCAATAACCGAATTTAGAAAAAATATCTCGAAAACAATTTAAAAATCGAGTCAAATATCGAGAAAATACTACAAAACCCGAGCAAAATTGCAAAAACCTAACGTTTTTTAAAGAAAACCAGGGGGGGGGTGGAAATTGTAGCGGGCTCAGATCCGAGCCTGGTCAGTGGTAATTACCATGAGAAATACGGACCAGTTGTCATGGAAATGGCGTCAGCAAAGGCCGAAATCCGCCATGTTTTTGGCTTCACTTTTTTTTCCCGTGCAGGTCCTCCAGTAATATAGTATAGCTCAGTGGGCTAACCACGCCACAGAATAGATACCGGACCAGAAGTGTCACTCCTATTTGTTTTGGCTGAAGGAAAACGTCCGAAATTTTTTTGCGTGCTATGACGCCATCCTGGAGTGCACCCGGCACTTTGTACCTATGTTTTCCTATGAAAAACGGTCCGTGTGCACTCCAGGATGGCGTCATATGATGGCGTATTTTCACGTCAGCACTCGTAAAATTTCGGACAAAGTATCGTATGAGTGACACTTCTGGTCCTGTATCTATTCTGTGACCACGCCATCAGCCCATTGAAAACATTAGGTCACGTCAGCTAGTTTCCTATCCATTTATTTTATTATCCATGATTAAAGGCAGTTTAGTTTTATAAAGAACACTTTAAAACGTTTTGCGAAGCGTTTGTGGTTGAATTTTACCTTAAATTGAAGCCTATATTACGTATAATAACATACCTAACATATATTTGTTGGGAAATTGATAATTTTGTAATTAAAAGTGATATTTTTAGGCGATTTTTCATTTGAAAGAATATTCTTATAAAATTTTCGTGTTACCATGAGAACTAATTTAGATACTTCATGTTCGGAAAATACAATGGTTTTGTCAGCAAGGCGAGGGTTCTGCATGCATGTATTTTCTAGTAATAGTTGTTTCATATACGCAAAGGCCGTCGGGTTTTAAAGTCATTATAAAATCAATATTTAAAACAAACTTACCTTCGTTCACGTCGGCTCCCTTCTTTTAATAGCCGATTCTTTCGCCCTTTCTTTCTGAGAAACCTTTTGAAATTTACAAAATCTTGCCAAAGTGCGTGCAAAAATGAAATATATTTGCAAGAAATTTATCAATCATCAAATCAAGAAATGAAGAAATGTTTGCTATTTCGCTGTCGTCATGCAGTCGTTATAATTCAAACTTTAAATTGGACCAATCAGTGTCCGCTATTCATGACAGTCCGCCATATTTTTGAGATCAGTGAGGATGACCACACACCCAACACTCGAACACAGTTGGTGACCCACGCCCGCGGTAATTGATGAACTTTAGACTTCGCTAATGCTTTCGTTTCCCCGGGTGTAAATATCCGGGGGGAACTAGTGCCCAAGGTCATAGAGAATTGTGCTGGTTTTTTCTCCCCGTAGTAAAATACCATTACGGTGGTATTGATTTCTGGATGAAAACAGCATGAATAATATAAGAAATGCACAGAGCTAGTGCTGATGCCTTACCCGCGATATATTTTACGGAAATTCCAACGCAAAAATATATAACAACAAGGTAATTACAACAAGGTATTACGAATGCAATAATCAATCAGTGTTTCCACAACCGCTTGTTCAAAAATCCTTTTACAATCTCCAAAATTCCTTTTTCCCCACAAAATTTCATTGCCACCCAAACGGTGGAAAAAATAAAAAAAATTCAAGCAAATTTGAGGCAAATGTATCATAGTCACTACGAGAAATCGAGCATCATTACATTGCCTGAAAATTTGAGCAGGCTTTCAAGAGTTCCCTCCATGAAAGTATCTGTTCCACATATATGTCTATGCTCATCCAAGGGCGTAAGGTGCTTGATAAATTGGCATGTAGTAAAACACTGACTACCGGAACACCGGAACACCACCGGAACACCGGAACACCACCATTTTGTTTGGGGTTAGGGTTAGGGTTGGGGGTTAGGGTTGGGGGTTAGGGTTGGGGTTAGGGTTGGGGGTTAGGGTTGGGGTTAGGGTTAGGTGGTGTTCCGGTGGTGTTTCGGCGGTGTTCCAGTGGTGTTCCGGTGTTCCGGTAGTCAGTGTTTTACTACATGCCTGATAAATTAATGGTGGAGGGGTTGTATGGCAGAAAGCGCTGAACGAATAGCTGGGAAATTTGTGGCGCATGCGCCAGATTGCCATTGAAACTTGAAAATTTCCCCGAAGAAATATTACGAGATGTTCGTGGTTGTTGTATATTTTTGAATGCCTGTTTAATCTTTATAATTTTTTTGCTCGAAACAAAGACAAATTAAAATGTACTCTACGTATACGTTTCAAGTGTATAGAATATCTCGTTTGAACAGCAATAGAATATTATAATCTTGACATAAACAAGAAGACATTTGGACACGGTAAATCTGCAGTCTGCATGCCCGAGGTATAAACTAGCCAATCGTCGCGAGCTTCTGCTTGACACCTTGTCAAACGCAAAACAAGTCACAAATTTGGGTTCAAACAGAAAGAAGTTCAATGTTAATACAACTAACATAACATATATTCTATACAAATACGGGTGGTTTAAACTGGTTTTCAATTGAATTTTTAAAGCTTTTATCTATCGCTATGATAATCAAACTGTGAAAATGCCGCAGTTTTGTTGACGCTTGCGAATGCAAAATAACTTCCCGTAAACAGAGCATTTCTACACAAAACTCTCGCTTACTCTTCTGATGCACTTGTAGTCTTGTACGTTCGGTTCTACTAGTTAAACAAGGAAAATATTCAAGAAACACTGGTAAATTATCGTTGTCAAAAAACATTTCAGTGCTGAGGCAGTACAAAGTCTCAAGGCCAAGATCAAGTTGTCGATCTCATTACATTTTACAGTACTTCGAATGTTTTCGAACTCTTGCTTCATACAACAGCAGTAAACGCACCCATTTCAAAGCGAAATTAGACGCAAAGGGGCAATTTTTCAACAAAAGTTATTGTTAAATTCTGTTTCCTATGTGCCTTGGGAGCAAAAAATTATGATTTTAAATTTGGAGGAATCGGTAAATATTTTTTTGCAATTTGGCCTGGTATTGTACCCTACCTATGTAATGACTGTGCTGTAAAAGTAATCAAGTATACTATCTTGAATTTCCCTTCATTGAAAGGACCTACTATTGTGGACTAAACTAAATTTTAATCAGCATACAAGGCTGCAAACAACAGCCACGAATTAGCTGGGTAGTTTGCAAACTTTAACAATAATTGGACCTCAAACTTTGATCCCCAAAAGTAAACAAATGGCCAATGCTGCGAACATAATCCAAGTTTTGACCACTAGGGGAAATTTTTAGATGTAAAAAAACTAGTTTAAATTATATATGAAACAAAGGCAAAACAAAATTTGGTATTAATTTTTTGGAGGAAACGTCAAGGTTTTTTGCTATCCACGCACGCTTCTACACCCCCCCTCCCCCAGGATCTTCTCTATCAGAAAACAGTTTTCTGCAGAAACTACGCTTTTTTATCGGGAAAATTTTTACTTTTCTCCACAAAATACTGTATAAACACGGAAACCTTAAATATTTAAATAATTTTCATACCTTTTTGGGATTGCAAAAAGCTAAATTTGATTCATAATCACACTTTTTAAAATATACGTGACAAAGTTGCTTCGAAATCACTATCACGCAGTAGCATGTTTATTTATACCCTCATCCTTTTGACTGAATAAAGTTTATCTTTTTGAAAAGCTATTTGTTTTATGGCTCTTGGTTAGCAGTTTACGTTTATGTCGATTTTGGCACCCATGACACCAACAAGTTGTGGTAATCCGCGAATGAAAACTGATATTCGAAGAGCACAAAAGCCAATTCCTAGCTATGAAACTTTATCGCCTGAATTTTGAATCAATCCACAATTAAATTGCTGGTAATGTAGATGCTTTCCATACTTGAATTGTTGGGGAAGATTTTCCAACAATTTAATTTCCTTGATCGCCGTCTTAAAAATGCAAAATCATAAGTTGAAATTTCACTCGTGTTGTTTTTTCAAATTTTCGAATTTTTGTAAAATATCTCGTGCGCCAGCAATTTCTCTGCACAGCGACAACAAATTTCCCAGCTGTTCGCTGAACGGCAAATTTTGAAATTTATAGTCCCTAGATCGCCGGAAATGGCATTTTCAGATTCTTCTGTACCTCTTTTTACTGGTTTAAGACTTGTAATTGGTATAAGTTACAGAAATCCTTGCAATTTCCTTTAATTTGTGTATTTTTCCTTGCCATTTCCTTGTAAATTTTATTTCCTTGTAAATTCCTTGCAAGGACCAATATTTCCTTGTTGCAAGGAAAAATCCTTGTAAGTGGAAACACTGTAATCAATATTAAAATACATGTAGTTATGCAAGGTGATCGCTAGATAGTATATATCAAAATAAGGTTTCCGTTTTTATAACGTAGAAAAAAACTATTCCCTAACCCTAATACTAACCCTCGCCCTAACCCTAACCTAACCCTAACCTAAATCCTAACATAACCCTAACTTATTTTAATTATTTTAAAAATTGATATAAAAACGGAAACCTTATTTTGAAGTATACTATCTAGCAATTGCCGTTATGCCGTTATGCAAGGCGGAGGCTTTGCAGTAAATAATTGCTCCAGGTATGAACCATGCTGAATAGTCAAATTAGCGAGCTAAAGAGTAAAGAATTCATTGACCGATGACAAATGAGGTCGGGAATCTTCGAGTTAAGCCCTTCGAGTTAAGCCCCTCGAGTTAAGCCCTTTTCGAGTTAAGCCCCGACCACGCCCTGTTTTGTCATGACCACGCCCATTTTCCAAAAGGGCTTAACTCGAAGAACGAAACACGATTTGGGTCAATCGAGTAAAATCGAGTTAAGCCCCGGGGCTTAACTCGAAGTTTGACAAAAAGTTGTTGCTCGAGTTAAGCCCCGACTTTTGAAGTATGTGTGAGTGCAATATTAAATTGTCAAATTTTCAATACAAAAAAGCCAAAGACAAAGCCCAGAAATTTTCCCAAAAAGAACTTGTATATCGCTAATGTAATACGATTATCTAAAACAATCACAACTATTATCGTTAACAATATTTTAGGTTTTTCATATTTAAATTAATATTAAATTTAACAACACTCAACAGGTAATTACTTTTAGTGGATCGTTTATCCACAACAAAACTACAAAACAATATTTTAATTATAAAGTAGATAGAATCTTAACTCGTTCCTTTTGTTTGAATGTGCAAAAAAAGACAAATTAACAGTTTTACTGTAACAAAAAAGGCACAACCTTCTCCCATCACCTTGAACAAAACTAATCTATTAAGAAAATGATCGAAAATGACAGCACGTAATAACTAAAGAAGAGAGGAGAGGGAAGGAATTTCTGTATAGAATGATCTGTCTTTGACAACTTGCGCCCAGAGACTCAGGCCTCATACGCACATGTACAGTAATTTTATTAACCAAATGAATGGTTATGAATCACGAATGGTTTCATTTGTGTAAACAAATTATCACGGGGAGAAATTGTTACATTTGAGTAAAATACCCAAATGTAACAATTTATCCCCGTAATAATGGCGCTACGTCACCATTTCGTTTATAAAATTACTAATCGCTCAGCTAATATTCCCTTTTTAATGATACAAGTCAACGTAGCGCCATTATTACGGGGATAAATTGTTACATTTGGGTATTTTACTCAAATGTAACAATTTCTCCCCGTGATAATTTGTTTACCCAAATGAAAGAATTCGTCATTCGTATTAACCATTTGGCTAATAAAATTACTGTACATGTGCATATGAGGCGCGAGTTTCTGGGCGCCAGTTGTCAAAGACAGATCATTCTATACCGAAATTCCCTCCCTTTCCTCCCTTTTTCTTTAGTTTTTACGTGCTGTCATTTTCGATCATTTTCTTAATAGATTAGTTTTGTTCAAGGTGACTCGGGAGAAGGTTGCACCTTTTCTGTTACAGTAAAACTGTTAATTTGTATTGTGCACATTGAAGCAAAAGGAAGGAGTTAGGATTCTATCTACTTTATAATTAATTTAAAATATTGTTTTGTTGGTTTGTTGTGGATAAACGATTCACTAAAAGTAATTACCTGTTGTTAAATTTAATATTAATTTAATATGAAAAACCTAAAATATACCTAAAATACGACAATAGTTGTGTTTGTTTTTGATAATCGTATTACATTAGCGATATATAAGTTCTTTTTGGGAAAATTTCTGTGCTTTGGCTTTTTTGTATTGAAAATTTGACAATTTAATATTGCACTCGCCGACATACTTCAAACGTCGGGGCTTAACTCGAGCAACAACGTTTTTGTCAAACTTCGAGTTAAGCCCCGGGGCTTAACTCGAATAACCCAAATCGTGTTTCGTTGTTCGAGTTAAGCCCTTTTTGAAAAAGGGCGTGGTCTTGACAAAACAGGGCGTGGTCGGGGCTTAACTCGAAAAGGGCTTAACTCGAGGGGCTTAACTCGAAGGGCTTAACTCGAAGAATCCCGACCTCATGACAAATAGTGACAAAGCAAATATAGTGATCACTTTAAAATGAAAGAAATTTCTATGTACTACTTAAAGCACGCGTAGGAGTGTTTTATCACATATAAAACACGACGCGTAGCGGAGTGTTTTATATGTGATCAAACACGACTACAAGTGCTTTAAATGGCTTAAAAAACGACTCATCTTATACGAGTTCATTGGCGAAGTAATTTTTAAAATAAACTTTGTCTAAACCGAGAAAATCAAAGCTAAAGTTTATGTAAATTAACAGATTTTTTATCACATATAAAACCACGACACGCTTATGATTTTTCTTTCTGTTTTGCTCCTGAATTATTAATGAGTTTTTTAAAAATGTTTAAGACGTTTAGTGTTTACTTCTAGACGTACATCCAGGCTTTAAATAGGTAATGTACTTTCAAGAAAATTAGGTAGAACATAGATGTTTATTTACCCTAATCAATCCGATTTTGTGCAAGGCTGCCAAGGCTAGTATTTATTTTAAATATTCTGGAGGAAACACAGTGAAGGTTAGTTTTTATAGTGAATACTATTTATCAATACTGATTACTGTTGATTTGAAGCTCGATTTTGATATACGGTGTCGGTGAAACGAGGACGCAAAATCAATGGACAATGGCGGATTTTCGAGAAAATCATTATTTTCAAAATAGGCCGTTTCAATTTTAATACGTTTTCGTTCCAACTGTGTCTTTAAAGGTTTATAACTATATATTTTGAAAGCTCCAAATGCGTGTGTTTACATGCGCAGCAAGGCGAGATTTTGAAAATGTAATAGATATTTTTGAATTTCCGTGGCATAACAACAGTTTGTTGCGAACATTTTCTCGGCGAATTTTCTACTAACCTGAATATAAATCCAACTAAAATGTAGGCATTTTCACAAGCTTTCAAACCATCCGCGATGGGGGTGTATATCGTTAAATTTCGAATTAATATAAGCGGTTGAACCTCGTGCCTCATGGACTAAGTCTGAATTGTGTCTCTGAAATAACGAATTATGTTAGGGCGATGAAACAATGCGCATTTTATCCTTTTTGTCCGCATCCGAATTATATCCTTTTCGTCCGTCCGTCCGTCCGCATGCCCGTCCGCATGTTCGTCCGCGTGTCCGTCCGACGGAAAATTTGTGTCGGCAATCACATTTTACAAAATTTTCTTTCCTCGGAAATTAATTTTGTCTAACCAAAAGTCCAAAACTTCATGTAAGGATTTTTAAAAGCACACGGTCAAGTGGAGTGGTACGGTAGTCAATTTATCCCGGGCGTTCTGTGACCCCCGTCCGCGATCAAATCAGATGATGTCAGCGGCTCAACATTTAGCATTAGTTAACACAATTACGGGCGGACCATTTGATTTTTGAGGGGTTGGAAGATTCAGACTGTGCAAGAATTTTTTTCCGCCCAGGAGAACAAGACAGATAATTTTTCCTGTAAAGTGCAGCGCAAGATATTTTTTTCACAATATATTTGGCGGCAGGACATTTTTTTTTGCCTCTCATAGTAACGGCTTACAGTAACTTAAGCCGGTTTTCCACTTGCGAATTTTTTCGTGCGAAGCGAATTTTTCTTTTGTCTTTATCCAATTAGTTCCAGATGGTTCCAGTTGAGAGACCAAAGACAAATGAAAAATTCGCTTCACGCGAAAAAATTCGCAAGTGGAAAACCGGCTTTAAGGCTTTCATATAGCTATCGTCAGAGACGTAGCCGGGGTTTTCAGTCAGAGGAGGCCGAGAACTGAATCCCAAGATCTAGAGGGGCCAAGGAATTTTCACTGTGCTTTATTTTATGTGGTTATGTCTTAATGTTCCCCACACTAAAACGTGCAGGTTTACTTACAAAAAATGTATAACTGCACCAAAACCTAAAACATGCAAGGATAGAGTAGAGTACTCGAAAACTCGTAATTGTGAAAATTCTTCTCTTATGCTTAAAGTTCCGTCGTGTAAAACAAGTACTTTTCAGTCGTCCTTCTTTAATCGTATCGTCCCTCTTTGGAACTGTGTGTGTAAAGCAGCCTCGCCTGCAGACCTTCGTAGTTTAATTATGTTTAAATCGTTTTTGTCAAGAACGTACTTACATTTAATTACTACTATTTTTGATGTAGATATGACTTGTACCTGGTCATTACATCGAACTTGTTCATGCCATAGGAATTAGTTCGAACAAAACATATACGTATTGCTTGTGTTTCACTCTCTATGTTCTTTCACATCCTTAATTGTGAAAGAATTTAAAGTAGTTGGATTCTCATTTAATACTAAATCCAAAAATTCTTAAGGTGCGTTTGCGCATAGCGATTGGTCGGGCCGATTTGACTCAGGCTGGATTCAGTTTTATTTAAATGATATTAAAATACGCTGTCAATGTCATCTGACGACATTGTCAACCACAGAGTGGATACATGCAGAGCTGTAACTGGCTGTCGCAAGTGCTGCGGAAACTTGCGTTTTCATGTACCCACTTTTTTTCAGGCGACCGGGTAAAAAAAAATTATCAACTGCTCGTTCTCAGCAAGTTCCGCGAGCGGTTAAAGCGAACAGCCATCCAATGGGATGCATGCATGCATCTAGTAACTTGCCGAGCACGCGCACAAAAAGGTGGGTACACTAGTTGTAGTTCTGTATATCTGTCTACTCTGTGTTGTCAACTGATAAAACTTTTGTCATTTTAACATTCGGCAATACCTGAAATCGGCCAACCGATCGTTTGTGTGTAAACGTACTATACTGTTGTGCGGTTTTAAGAATTGGTTGGTGCTCAAGTAATTGGTATATGTTGTTTCATAGCTATTATTAATGTAAATATTTAAGAAATCTTTACAGTTTGTAACGGGGAGTGCCTCGCATGGGACTTTGAGTCCCGTTCGCACTAGTACCGCTTGGACATGGTTCAATAAATTGATTTAAATAAATAAATAAATAAATAAATGGAGGAGGTACAGTATATGAATGACCTGTAACCTTGGGGGGTTCGGGGCATGCTGCCCCGAGAAAATTTTAAAATTTGAACCTCGGAAATGCTATTCCTTGCGTTTTCAGCCATGGATTCGTGCAACAACTTTGCTGTACTAAGCCTAAGGAACACTTACTGTCCTTTATTTTAGACAAGGGAAAATCACAAAATGAGCTTTGATTAATATGTAATAAAACAAGATTTCAATAATGCGATTTTTAACTGCCATCCGAAACAACAATGTTCGACCAAATATAGCTCTCGGTAGCTTTTCAAGCTATGTTATCAAAACACGCACACAGACTCAACCATTCAAAAATACTTTTTCTACCATGCATATTAGATATGTATAAATAACTTATAAACTTGTACATATCTTAAGCCCAGATTTTCTCAGGGGGGGGGGGCAACAATTCTGCCAGGGAACGCCACTGGTTATCGTATTAGCGGCTCCTAAGGCGGTAGAATCCCTGTGATGTTGTCCACTGTTCACCCCGTGTTCTTTTAAGCAAATGTGCCTGCTCAAGAATGCAAAATCTTGCAAGCATGTGGACACAATACTGAAATGAAGAACGTCAGTAGATTTACATGTAGGAATTTTTTTTTGAGCGCTCTCTTTTGCATGATTTTTTTTTTCTCGATTGTATGCTGCATGATTTTTTTTCTTTCTCCTTGGATTGCAGGAAATTCTTTTTCGAAATCTTCCAACCCCCCTTCAAAAATCAAATGGTCCGCCCCTTATGGGAATTGGCGCAAAATGGCCTCGACTATTAAAAAATAGTTCATCGAATTTTGAAAGAAGGGGGCAATTTAATATAATAGTAATTTACAGTCATACAACCGTAACTCCCCAGTATTGTTAAAGCAATCTTAGGAGAATTCTTAAAGAAAAAAATATGAGAACGAAAAACAAAACATTAGCCATTGCGGGATTCTAACCACCAATGGACCATTTGCATTATAGACTAAATTTTGATCTAGACAAAAATTTCATCACAGCTTGAAAGAGCATCACAAAATTACTGAGTACGTAATATTGCAAAGTTTCGTTGCGAAATGTTGTAAAATGCGGATAATATAGCCTTGCGAAGTTTGCCGTTTTTCAGTCATTTTGTAATACGCACGGGAAATTGACAGCCCAATCGGGTGTTGGGGCATCAATTTCTCGTTTGTAATACAAAATGACTGAAAATTGCAAATTTCGCAAGGCTATATTATTTGCATTTTACAACATTTCGCAACGAAACTTTGGAATATTACTAATTTTGTGATGCTCTTTCAAGCTGTGATGAAATTTTTGTCTAGCCTTGTTGAGATCAAAATTTAGTCTATAATGCAAATGGTCCATTAGCAGCATGTAAGAATGCACGCAACACCCTAGACAACCACGCCACCGGCACTCGCTAAAATACAAATGCAGAAAATCTAAATATACAGAATATACAGTAACATATAAATAAAAGGATCCGCTGACAATTAGTAAATATTGTGATGGTATGGCATTTACTGTTTTTCTAGCCACGTCAAGGATTTCAGAGGGGTTAGTTTGTGGATTTTCTCAGAGGATGTAATTTGCATGTGCATGGGAAATTGGGAATGTATCAGTTTAAACAAAATAAAGTATAAACCAGTCATATTTGTTCTTTGATGGTAAATATTCGAATGATGATAGCCCATGCATCTGGAAATATTTCCATTTTCCACTTTCTAAAGTTGTAGATGAAAAATATTCAGCGATTTTCAACGATAAAATTCCTTTGGAATTTTGAATATAAAACTTCGAACTTCGGGCGATGTTATTTTAGTAATTACCAGATGCCGCTGACATGATCTGATATGATCGCGGACGGGGTTCACAGAACGCCCGGGATAAATTGACTACTGAGTCACAGAACAGAAAGGTACAGCAGAAGCGTAACTCAAGCAAATATTTGCACGCGTTTTTACCTCAGTGTTTTTTACGGAGCCCCGGAGGGGCCATCAATAAAAAACACAAACTTTTTTAGGAAAAAAAACACAAACTTTTTTTGAAAAAAAAGCACATACTTTTTTTGGAGAAAAAAAACACAAACTTTTTTTGAAAAGAAAAAACACAAATTAACTTTTTTGGGGAAAAAAACACAAAGTTTTTTTGAAAAAAAAAACACAAACTTTTTTCTGAAAAAAACCCCCACAAACTTTTATGGGGAAAAAAACACAAACTTTTTTTTGAAAAAAAAAAACACAAACTTTTTTTTGAAAAAAAAACCACAAACTTTTTTGGGGAAAAAAACACAAACTTTTTTTGAAAAAAAAAACACAAACTTTTTTAGGGAAAAAAACACAAACTTTTTTTGAAAAAAAAGCACAAACTTTTTTTGGAGAAAAAAAACACAAACTTTTTTGTGACAAACACGTGGCCGTACACGTGTACAATTTATTGTACAAGATGGCAGACGCGAATATTGCTGTGAGTGATTTGAATAACTATCTTCCATTTCACCAATGCATTGATCTTGAAAGAGATGAATTAATCGAACGATATTTTAAGCTTGGATTGAATTATATAGAGATATATGTCTTTTTTTTCTCTCCTTGCATGGCATTGAAATCAGTGTACGCCATCTCAAAAGAATATTACGACAACGACAGCTAGGAAGTAGGCGTAATCCAAACTTTATCTACTATGATGTTTATGAAGCTTTGCATGAGGAGATTGAAGGTAGGGGAAGTTCTATTGGTTTATAGATCAATGCAACGTTACAACGACTTCGTAACTGTCATAATCTTGTCGTCTCACGAGAATAAACAGTAAGATACGCGTTAAAAATTTTAGATCCAGTTGGAGTTGAAGCACGCTCTAGGCACTGCTTACAGCGACGAAGATACGTATGCAAGGGGCCGAATTATATATGGCACACAGACGGATACGATAAACTTAAACCATTCGGATTTTGTATCCATGGAGGGATAGATGGTTATACCCGTTGAATCTTGTGGCATGACAGTTACGAAGTCGTTGAGGCATTGATCTATAACCAATAGAACTTCCGCTACCTTCAATTTCCTCATGCAAAGCTTCATAAACATCATTACTATGCGAGCTTGGATTACGTCTACGTCCTAGCTGTCGTTGTCGTAATATTCTTTTGAGATGGCGTACACTGATTTCAATGCCTTAATTGCAAGGAGAGAAGAAAAAGACATATCTCTTTATATTTCAATCCAAGCTTGAAATATCGCTCGATTAATTTATCTCTTTCAAGATCAATGCCTTGGCGAAATGGAAGATAGTTATTCAAATCACTCACAGCAACGTTCGCATCTGCCATCTTGTACAATTAATTGTACACGTGTACGGCCACGTGTTTGTCACAAAAAAGTTTGTATTTTTTTTTCAAAAAAAAGTTTGTGTTTTTTTTTTAAAAAAAAGTTTGTGTTTTTTTTTCAAAAAAAAGTTTGTGTTTTTTTTTCAAAAAAAATTTTGTGTTTTTTTTTCAAAAAAAGTTTGTGTTTTTTTTCAAAAAAAAGTTTGTGTTTTGTTTTTTTTCCAAAAAAGTTTGTGTTTTTTTTTCAAAAAAAGTTTGTGTTTTTTAGCTAATTTATATATATTATAAATTTAAGTTAATGGGCAATGCTGTCCACAAATTTAGTCTAATTTATATGACAATCGATTTGAATATTTTGCGTGCGGTACAAAGGTCACAGACCCACAGCTGTCATTTGTATCAAAGGTCATCTTTGTATTGGCATAGCGTACACGTGCACATCTCATGACCAATTATCTTTCAGCCAATCGAAATATATCTTCGATGGCATCAAAACATGTAACCAATCATAATTCGGTTAAGCCAGTAAAATAGACCAAATACACCTGAAAGAGATCACTTGTTTCAAAGTCTTAACAAAGTAATGTTCCAAAGCTACTGTAACATTTTCCCACCCACCCACCACTTCTCCTAATTAAGGATTACACAAAACACCTATGGCGAACATTATCATGGAAGAACATTATTATTGGAGATCACTATTACTGGAAATCGCTACTAAAGGAAAACACTATTATTGGAGATAACACCATCACTGGAGTACACTGTCACGGTGCATGATGTAATATAGCATATTATATACTATATATATTGATCAAAAACAGTAGAGCATTAATAATTGTTGTTATTAATTATTGAAGTTATTGCAATAAAATATTTAATGGTTTGGGGTTGAAGTGCTCCCAAAGGTCACCTTCATGCCCATAGACTCATTCAATGTAAATATAATCGGCCGAGTTATAGGAACTGTCCAAGGGACCCTTACCCCTTGGTTCAGGTCAGAGGGGGTCGCTACCCTTCTGGCATGTGCTCTGGGGACCCTTACCCCCAGGGCAGCCCTAGGGACCATTACCCCTAGCCGGCCCTAGGGTTATCAGAGCGGGCCTTATATATACCCCGCAGGACGAAATATAAGGCCATAAAGAGTCTATTGGGTTAAATATACATATAATGTGACACTTATTGTAACAGGAGTACTTCACCCCCATAACCCTTTCTCCCACACAAAAGCTGTATGTGTCTACTCTTAATTCTTAGCTGAAAAACACGAACTTTTTCATATTATTGCCGAGGGGTCCGACACGGCCACATGAAGCGTACGAGATTTCGAAATCACGCGATTTCGAACCTGATTTCTTGATTTCTAATCTGATTTCTGTTGATTTCTAAACGGATTTCTGTTGATTTATAATTTGCTTTGCGAATATTAAATTCGTTTATATAACAAGTGTTTTGGGGCAAGATTTTTCTGATCAAAAAATGTGCATATTTTGAAAAAAAAAAAAAAAAGGACTGGGTCTACCTACAAAAAAAGCTTCAAGCGCGGCTTCAACTCCTGACTTAGCCTTCTAGTTATTTATAATAGTTCAA
Organism: Paramuricea clavata; assembly: GCA_902702795.2. NCBI lineage: Eukaryota > Metazoa > Cnidaria > Anthozoa > Malacalcyonacea > Plexauridae > Paramuricea > Paramuricea clavata. Next base: position 46,198 of record CACRXK020000791.1, read on the forward strand.
TGACTACAATAAGGGAAACGACTAGAGTTACGCTCAGGGCCTTTTTTAAGGATTTTCCCGTGGGGGGGCATTTTTTGAAAAGGGACTTTTCTGTGATATAATATATTAGAGGGGGATAGCAATGGCTGAAGGCTACGTGTGTCGCCAATATACCACTCAGGAATGGGGGGTGGTCTGGGGGAGTATTCCCCCAGAAAATTTTTGAAATTTGAATCCCGGAAATGTCATTTCCTGCATTCTGAGTATCCAAATTTGCTCCAAAATTTATGCTAACTATACTTGTGTTTGAAATAAATAAAGGAAAAAACGCACAAAAAGTAAAAAAAATTAACCATCATTTATCATTACTTATTAGAGGGATAATCCCCAGAAAATTTTTGAAATTTGAAACCCGGAAATGCTATTTCCTGCATTCTGAGCATCCAAAAAATAAAAATATTATTAACAATAATTTATCATTACTTAGTGGTAGAAAAAACAATTTAAATTGATTTTGTTAAACAAGGACAAAGGATAAAGCCTAAAACTTACTTTCCGTTTATCTATTTGTTAATCTTCGCTGGTTTGTTTCTATAATTTTAGGGAAAAGGGACTTTTCCTGGGTGGGCAAAATGTGATTTCGTGGGGGGGCACAAGGGGGGACTGGGGGGGCATTTGCCCCCCCAGCTTGTATGTTAAAAAAGGCCCTGGTTACGCTTCTGCTGTACCTTCCTATTCTGTGACCGAGTGGTAGCCGCCGCCTTCAATTCACGGCTAGCCCTGGGTACGAGGTTGCATATGCACTCGGTCTGACTCGGATTCTCGGTCACAGAGACAGACAGAGTCAGAGCACATAGTCTGTGTGTAAAACCTTATTTTTTGACGAAGAGTCGATTTGAACGCCATTGGCAAATAATAATAAATTTGTAGATGTTTGATGACATGCAAAATGCGCGAAAAATTATGAGTAAATTACATGGCAGGTTAATTTACCGTGCGAATATTTCGAATATGTCATTCGGTATTACATGGAGAATAATAGAATGCTATCAGTTGCTTAGTATAAAATAGTCACAGAGAGATGATTATAAAGTCATATAATTGCTTTTGTATTAATAACCTCTTTAGCTCAAGGCTCGATCAGTCGATCACAATCGGCCAATGGCAATTTCTATTAAATGTATACTGTAAACAAAAGCCCAAGTAAATAAAAATTCACAGCTGTAAAGTTTGAAATATTTATTACAACAGTGCAATTTTATAGTTTGTACCTTTATATATAGTTATAGCTTACAAATCTAGTTCCTGCAAGTCTAGTTCTTCAACGCTTCGGTTGTTGACATGTTAATATTGCAATTTCCATGGACTCTAAATAAGGCATATGTCATATATAAAGAATAACAGCATGAATTCACGCCCAGATGACAGAAGAATATTAACATTAGTCAATTCAACAAAAACAAGTAGCAAAAAATCGTAAACGACAACGAAATATCACAACTTGCACCAAGAACTGCCAGGCGTCTCGCAGTTCAAGTGAACTCAATCTCGTTCCCCGAGCATGCGATCCTTGGGGAGGAAACGAAGGCTCTGGGATAATCCATCTCAGAAATGAATATGAGTGGTTGCTGGTATACAATGGAATGTTGCAATTTTGCAAAAATCAATTTTTAACCGTATATTTTTATATACTAGGAGTTACTCTCGCAAGGAATGTGCTGCCTTTTTTCCCGCATGAACTGAATGCAAAACCACTCTAAAGGGGAGTTTACTTTTGACCCAATGAACTTATTCTTAAATTGCGTGCACGGAACATGAGTAATTAACCAACATGAAAAAGTTGTAGATAAATGGCATACCCATTAGCTGACAATGCACCCCACTTTAGTATTAACTCTGTCTAACGCCAGACAAATTTACACTCTGTAACGCCAGACGATTTTACTTGTCAGTTGTAGAGTACTGTCAGTATCTGCTAATGTCTCTTATTAACCGCCATTGGCTGGCAATGCGCCATACTTTAGTAGTTACTGCCTATCCACTACCTGTAGGAAGCAATTTTGTATTGGGGGAGCTGATTAGTCAGGGGCGATTATTAGGTAATTATTTCCCTCTCAAACTACACAGATTATCGCTAGTTTACAAATTATTTTTTTGGGGGCGGGCTGAAGACCCCAGACCCCGGTTGCTACGGCTCTGCTATCAACGCCAGACAATTTTACTCGTCAGTGCCAGTAAACGGCTTAATTTCTCGTCACCCCAATTTAATTTACGATTTTTGTTGTTTCTAATTGTAGTTATCTCAGCAAGTATTATTATCTCAGAAAGAATCACCATTGTGATTCTGACAAATTAGCCTTTTCAACGTACGGGGGGTCAGATGCCTTCAAAACATTACACAAACCAAAACAATCATGTATTTACGAGAAATAAACTTGAATATCTTCTAGACTCTTCAGAATTTGCTCAGAGTCAATCAAGGACGTTGTGGGCCCTAAATTAAAACCATTGCCAAAGAAAAAATATATAGATTTTAATTCTGAAAATCAAGATTAAGATATTACAATTTATATTTAAAAAATCTAAATTTACGAAAACATTACTGAAATGTTTCATGTTTGATCAGTAATAACCCCCGCCCCAATCTTGATCCATCCGTCACTGGGCCTGGGCCTCATCAGACGTTGCTCATTCTTCGTCCTTTTCAAGACCCCAGCATGTCGCTGGAGTCAATCAGTCAATGTGAGTAAAATACTCCTTGTATTAAAGCGCTTTCGTGTAGGAAGTTTTGTTTCAATACGGCGAGTAGAAATATTTATTTTGAATTTTTCAAAATATCAGGTTTTTACTCGCACGCGCGCGCCACGTGTATGCTTGGCCATATATAGCCAGATGCACGTGCAAACCTTGCCACTTGGAGTACTTTGAACTGTAGAATCGATTTCCGGTTTTTCCAAACCCCTAGGATGTAAATTGTAAACAGCTGTTTTGATGTACGTTTCACGGGCCGCGCTAAAAATATAAATATTCTGTAAATACCTGGTTTTCTCCCCACTAACAGGCTGCTTACTGCAGCAACACATTCCATTCCGATTGTTTAGCCAATCACAGCCCGAGTACCAAAATCAGGAATTCGAACTCGTTCGCGCTTAAATTTAATATTCCGAAACAAAGATGGCGTCGTATGATCAAGCATTGTATGAAGTCGCCCATTATTTCGTATTTCTACTTTCAACGATCATCAGGGGAATGCGATTCGAACAATAATTAAAGAAAAATGAGATGCGTTTGTCAACACGCCTACTACAGGCTTCGATAAATCGATTTGCCTCTCATGTGATGTGATCGCCTGTTCCACGAATGCCAGAGCGGTAGTTTATGGAAATCATGCAGAGGCCTAGTTAATTTGTAATTTTTGCATGTATTCATTTATTAACTTTTGACTACTGTAATGGTCAGGCTGGTCAGCCAGTTAAATAAGTATTTTACTGAGGGTACTGCCTAATGATTTTACATGCCAAAGATAACTCCAGTTATGAAAGATTTAATATTTTCTGAGCAAGCTGGAACAGAAAATTTTGATTTTAGTGAATTACTAAGTGAAGGATGGAGATAACCAAAAAATATATCAGGCATGAAGGAGGGTTTATATCCAAAAGCGATGGAGGCAGTGCCTTTTTTAAGGAATTTTCATCAGTAAAAACAGGAAAAAAGGCAGAACGAAAATTATGAGCTGTCGAGGTTTGGCGAACGCGCGAGTCTGAAGAGCGATTTTGTAATACGACGAGCCGCACGTTTTGAAAACCAGCGGGATTTGCAAACTGAGTTTGCATTTTTCAGGAAGTGGGTGCAGCTTACCCACCAACAATTAACGCTATGCGATGTCATCAATCCAGGAGAAACTGCTCAAACACAGTGTGAGATCAAACATGTAATAAGTTTAATTTCAGTCCAAATATTAACCTACATATGTTATATGATATTTTAGGTACAATTTAGTACAAATAAATGGCTTGATTGTTGACAGAGCTAACACTACAGGATACCGCTATATAAATACCGCTCCAGGTGTAGCTAATTCACAATGCTATTTTGGCTTAGATGCGCCAGAAGATGCTTCTGGTTTAGATGCGCAATGCGTTCTTTAGGTATATGGTATTAATATCTCCTTACTAGTTTGTTTTCCCTTGCGGATTGCAATAGGCCTACATTGGAAAAAGGTCGCGCAAGGAGCGGAAAATAGATTATATAATTATACAAGATAATTTATTTTGAAAGGCTATATATTTGCGTTACGTATTTTGTTCCATAATTTTCAAGGGATAATTGTAATACAGACTCTCAATAGCTTCCACTGGTTAAGAAAAATGAAGCATCTTCACACTAGAAGGACTCTTAAAAGGAGCAAAGGCTCAGTATTTTGTGTTGCGCGCGCCGTGATTTATAGTGCAACATACTAATATTTAGTGTATACAAGGAATAACACAGACTCCTATTTAGCTTCGACTGGTTAAGAAAAGATGGAGCATCTTCATAACCTGCCAGCAAAAGATGGCACATCTTTCTGGCACAGGAGTTTCCACTAAAAGAACTCTTAATTATTCCGGCAAAGGCAAAGCCAACTAGGCTATATTTTGCGTTGCGCCGTGTTTTATAGTATAATATGTACTGTACTGTATACAAGGAATAACACAGACTCCTATTTAGCTTCCACTGGTTAAGAAAAGATGGAGCATCTTCATAATCTGCCAGCAAAAGATGGCACATCTTTCTGGCACAGGAGTTTCCACTAAAAGGACTCTTAATTATTCCGGCAGAGGCAAAGGCTATATATTTTGCGTTGCTCCGTGTTTTATAGTATATAATATGTACCGTATACAAGGAATAACACAGACTCCTATTTAGCTTCCACTGGTTAAGAAAAGATGGAGCATCTTCATAACCTGCCAGCAAAAGATGGCACATCTTTCTGGCACAGGAACTTCCACTAAAAGGACTCTTAATTATTCCGGCAGAAGAGGCAAAGGCTATATATTTTGCGTTGCGCCATGTTTTATAGTATATAATAGGCTATGTACCGTATGCTAGGAATAACACAGACTCCTATTTAGCTTCCACTGGTTAATAAAAGATGGAGCATCTTCATAACCTGCCAGCAAAAGATGGCACATCTTTCTGGCACAGGAGTTTCCACTAAAAGGACTCTTATTTATTCCTGCTGAGGCAAAGGCTATTTTTGCGTTGCGCCGTGATTTATAGTGGGATATATACTCCATGCAGAGAAAAATTACAGATTCCTATTTATAGCTTTCACTGCTTAAGAAAAGATGGAACATCTTCATAATCTGTTTTTTAAGTTTAGATGTAATGAGAACCATATTGGTGTCCTAGTAATAATTTTATGCCTCAATAATCCCTAAATGTTAGATCAAAAAGTGCTGTGTGAAATATGATAGTGTGATGGCCTCGTGTTGTTGGCACAATGTATGCCTGTGAAAATTATGTTGTATTTGATGAAACTGAGGATAAAAGATAAAAAAACGACTTGTATTTGTATAAATGTGAACCTAAGAAATATAAGTAACCTACATGTGTAGATTTATGAAACACAAAAGTGGAGATGCATGCATGTGTAAAATTGTAAAGGTAAAATATATCCTGTGGTGTGAAATATATATTTGATCAGACCCAAACTCCCAAAGAATATGACGCGCTGTATTAAAAAGCTTCTGTGGAGGCATGTAAAATATATAGAGCGAGAGAAAGAGATAGTCATGTGTGTAAAATTCAATATCCCTGTACGCGGCGTTTCGTCCTTCATGGTCTCATGGACTCGTCAGCAGGGAGTTGGGGTTGGCACATGTGTAAGAAGGATAGATACAGAAACCGATTTGGATTACAGAGTTAATAAACAAAAAAATAGCAATATATGTGTATGACTATTGTAAAATAAATGTAAAGTAAAAAGTGTCTTACCAAATTCGCTGATATTTTTGTCAACCAACACGTTGGGCCATGCATGGTCATGGCTTATAGCCTTCATATAGAGCGTCTTTCGTCACGACAGATAAAGGCATACCAGGTTTTTAGAGTATGAAGCTTGTCTGAGTAAACGCGTTTGTACGCCATGATCGCTTGACATGCTGTTCGCTTCAGACATTTGGCGCAATTGAATTTGGCGCCCAAAATTTTGTAAACATATATTCTGAAGTTCTAATATGCAGTAATTGGTGATGACAACTTGACAAGTCGCTTCATAAACTAGATTAGTTAATATTTTTCAATGATTAAACTACATCTCATTACTTGGCATTAAGTTACATGCAAGGGAAAATAATCCAGGCTATTAATTGGAAAACAATGTCAACACCTTTCACACTTTTCCTATTAGTGCTGCGTTAAGCAACACCTAAAAGTTAATCCTGTTTAAACCCGTGCGGCTCGTCATGTGCATGAGAATTGACGAAGGTTGGCTGAATATTACTGCGCGAGTAGCGAAAACTCTCATCAAAATTTGAACCAGTTCAATGAACTCTCGCTCGCTTTGACCGCCAGCTCTCATCGACTCCCATCGACTAGTCTCATCGACTTTGGTTCAAATTTTTGATCAGAATTTTTGCTCGTTTACCGTTAATATACAGTCAAGTCTCACCAACTCTCATGCAACTCTGCTTGTCAATTTTGCTTGTCAACTCTCATGCAATCTTTCATTCTCCTCTCATCCGCGGCTTTATCATATCTTCTTCTGTTTTTAAAGGAAACACATCAGATTACGAAGAGGTTGGAGGGCCATCAAGTGCACGCAAGACTTCCGGGTACGAAACACCAGGCCAAAATAAAATGTATAAAAAGCCCAAAAAATCTCCGGAAAATCCAGGCATGCTGAGCTTGATAAGAATAGACTCCAAGGCAGAAATGATGGCACTTACCAGAAACTTGTAAAGCGAGACTCCAATTATGTGATACCAGCTCACGAGAGAGAGTCGTACGAATACGTCAAAATGGGAAGAAACTTACCAGCTGGCTACGAGGAGCTGGGTCAAAGCAAACGTGAAGCTGATGATTACCAAAAGTTGGTAAAAACCTGAACTTTTTGAAGGTCGCGCACATGGTGTGCACCACTGCACTTGAAGGGAAGTGACAATAAAAATTTATTGAGTTTGCCTCATTTCAAGGAACTTTTAAAACTATATAATTATGAAGACTCTTTATAATTGTTTTCTATCTTGTTTGGTTTTAGAGATATTTTGAAAATAATATTCAAACTATTAAGGCAAAATACAGGGCAAAATGTTTCTGAGTCCATGGCTAGAAATCCAATACAGTATGCGGTTTGACCTGCAGGCTCAAATTTACATAAATTGCGGATTTGCATTAATTAATTACTTGGTATTAAACATTGCGGTTCATTTCTACAAGGAGTTGAACGAGTTAAAGAGTCTTGTTCTGTGCAGCACAGCTGACTTTTATAGCGAGAACAAGACTAAACGCAGCAAATATATTGTGAATATCTAAAGCCAAAAGGTCAAAACTATATCCTGCGTATACATTGAGCGTCATTAGCATATGCGAATGAAGGTTATGAAGGGCTTGCAATTGCTAATTTCCATTGCAAATAGCAATCTAATAGCGGAATAATATACATGTTTAATACCACAACTCAGCGTAAACACTGTAAAAATATATAAGAAATAATTTATATGTAAAATGCCTCTTTATTGACCTTTATTGATGAATTTCGTAAATTGCGAAATTTGATTCCCAACAGAAAGTGTATATTTACCAAGCCAAATTTCAAATTTTACCGCTTATTTGCGCTTTTATTTCTGCATCCACGATCAAATAAACGTTGCAGCGGTAAACACCATGAAAACCATAACAACAGTTCTAAAATGGCGACAAGAAAGCATTGTATTGCTTCGATTTTCATGTCGTGTTCAGTGTTTATGTCGGCGCTTGGTCGATCGATTGACAACGACTCTGCGGCACTTAAATCGCACTTTTTTACGGCGTTTGGGAACCTACTTAAAGACGAAGATACGTCCCAAAAGGCTTCGCAAAACAAAGAATAAATATTCTCGAGTGTATTTAGACGTGCACATTACAGCCAAACCAACTGATTATTGCCAAAATAAAGGCTTACTTTGGCCAACTTTGGCCAATTATTGGGATTTAATAGACACTTGTATGGGGAATAAGAGGTAAGAAGCTATCGAGCTAGGGAACTCATTTAGCCTTGTCAGTTTGTCGCGATATTTGTTCTAGTTAATATTTGTGTTATATATTGACGTTTTAGACGTGCACATGTGAGAATTTGTAAGGTTATAAAACAAAAAAACAGAAATATAGTTTTTCCTCTATCAATTCTATACATTGCCGCCATTTTGAATTTATTTAATTTGCGCTCTGCATGCATGCTTTTCCGCCATACTGTATTAGATTTCTAGCCATGGCCTTGTTCGTACAAATTACACTTGCACATGAAATTTGCCAAAATTCAGTATTTTCTTCATTTTTAAGTGAGTTTTCATTCTATAAGCAAAAACTGGAAAGAAAAGCACATCTTTTGACCTAATGGCATTTTGTTCATACGTATATGTAATATGTAGGCTATATTCATACCTGTATACACGAAAATCATGCAGTATGCTCATAAAGCATGCTCATGAGCAGATTACAGGATTTTGGTACATATATGGGCATGCTCATGAGCATATTCAAAACTGCCACATTGCTGTTCAAAATTTGATTTAAAGTTTGTTGTGGGGGTATTATGAGGCGAAACATGTGTAAACAAGCCGTGATTAAATTGGAATGATGAAAGGCCTTAATCAGCCTGTGTTATTTGCAGAAGAAAAATAAATCATGCAGCAAACATGAAGTCGACAAATATGTTGTAAATTAATGTCAGACTGCAGTGTCAGGTTGCAAAAAAGTGTTTTCAAAATTAAGCCCTGGTCAAACGAGAACAAGAGTTGCATGAGAGTTGATGAGAGTTGAGAAGCGAGAGTTTGGATGAGAGTTGAAAAGCGAGAGTTTGCATGAGAGTTGAGAAGCGAGAGTTTGCATGAGAGTTGATGAGAGTTGAGAAGCGAGAGTTTGGGATGAGTGTTTTTCACCGACTCTCATGCCCCGGTCAAACGAGAACAAGAGTTGCATGAGAGTTAACTAGATATTACCTTCAGATCAGTGATATATTACCACGAGCGTAGTAAAGCCCCGTTGAGACGTGACTGAGAGTTGAGAGAGTTGCAACTCTCGCTCGCGTCTGACCGCCACTAACTCGCATGATCTCATCGATCGACTCGCATGCACTCCAGCTCATCGACTTTGTACTGGTTTAAAATTTAATGAGAGTTGATCAGAATATTTGCTGACTCTCATGCAACTCTTCTTCTCGTTTGACAGGGGCATGAGAGTTGAGAAAATTCTCATGCAAACTCTCGCTTCTCAATAGACCTTTCTGGTAATTACCTCATAACTACATTGTTTTCAACTTAGGGCCATCTTAAATCACGCTTCAATGGAATGGACTTCAAGTTTTTTTCTCACTGGCTATGCGCAAAGAAGGAGAACATCCTTCTTTAACAGATGCATGATAAAAATTATTATTTTGACCAATAAATGCTTTAACACGAAAACGAGGCCAGGGTTTTTTTCAGGATTTTCTCTTGGGTCAATTTTTGCAGAGAAGATTGAGTTTAGCTGAACAGCTGGGGGTCTGGGCAGCTGTGGGAGGCTGATTCGAAGCTAACTTTTTCGAAGCAATTATAGCTTCTCAGATGATTTCAATAGGATACGGCGTTATGCTTGATTTTTTGAAAGGCATTTTTTTTATGCACACTGTAGAGGATCAATTAGACTTCTTATACAGGGTGTCCCAAAAAACCCCGAAAACTATTGAAATCACCAATAACAATTTAATTGTTAGAATTTGAATGCCTTAGCACTCTGTTGGTTCCCACGAGTGCATAAATGATTGACATAAGTAAATTTTATGCATAAAGAAACTATTTAAGAAGCTGCTTTAAATTCCCAAGAGCAGAAAATCGCGCACTTTACAAGGAGATTTTTTTAAACTAAATTTTGATACATGCACCTTGTCAATATTTTACGCATCATTACGTTCAGTTTTTTGGTAGCGTATTCAAATTTTAACAATAAGTGATTTCAATAGTTTTGGTTTTTTTGGGACACCCTGTAGTGGGATGCATACAATTTTCTTCTAATTGTTTCCAAAAGCGTTTTGCAAATCGAGATTGTCTTGTGCTGAGTTTGAAGTTTATCACAATGTGCGCCACCATACCTTCTCTCAAGTCTACATATACAGGGAGTTCCGTATTTGACATACACAGCCGCACGAGATTTTTAGTTTTGGATTATTTTGCTCCAGGAAGAGAATATATTTCAGGTCTGTATTACGTGGAAATGAAGGCGGAACATATTTGAGAATAACTGCATTGTGTGGCAGTAATTTACAGTACTAAAGGCCCCGTTTACATGAGACCGGGGCGAAGTCAAACCGGAATGAAAATCGAAATTGTCAACATGTTTACATGAGACTTAGCCTGCTTGCAGACGTTGTTATTCTTAAGCTTCGGATACACGAGCAATATTTTTTGCTGCGATGGTTACGCAATGGGTGATAACAGCATTGCGTTGCCGTCGCACAAGGTGGCTACACCTGCAATATTTCACCTGCAATATACGTCTTCATAACGCTTTTCATTGGCTGGTCAAGAAACGTGTCATTCATCAACCTTGACCTTCCTCGACCACACCTCCCAATTTTCGGCAATCATTGCCGAAAATCAAATGATTTGAAATTTCGGCAACGATTGCGCGCAGCTTTGCGTTGCCGTCGCAGAGCATGATACACAAGCAATTTCTTTCTCGCGACGGCAATGCAACGATCTTACCACCATTGCATTGCCATCGCCAGAAAAGTATTGCTCGTGTCTCCGTAGCTTTACGCCAAGCGACGAAAAACTAACAACGTCTGCGAGCCTGCCTCCTCCGCAGGCCCTCGTTGTATCATGGGAAGGTCACGATTTCGAGAGGGCCTGCGGAATCTTGTAAAATGAATAAATGTTGTTTTGAACCTGCTTCGTTAAAGAAGGCAGTTTATTCGTGCAGCGTTGGTGTGGACAACAAACCTTATCGTTAAAAAATGCTTCCTTCCACGTCTTAGAGTCGCCATTTTAATTTACAAGTTTCACGCCGCTTTTTTATAGCCTGCTTATATTCAAGATTATGTATAAATTAATTTGCTGACGTGACGTCGGCGCCATTTTTTTACACGATTCCGCAGGCCCTCGCCAGATTTTGTGTGACCTTCCCATGACGCAACGAGGGCCTGTGGAGGAGGCAGTCTACGAACAGGCTACATGAGACTGGTACAAAAATCACAAAATTTTCAATTTATTCCCCTTGCCTTTTCTTTTTTAAATGGCTTTTGTTAGCATGTGTTGTTCCAATGTCAATGTTTGATTACTGCAGCACTGTGTGGGACAATTCTGATTGATATGACGCCAGCCGATCTACTCCAAAAATTTAAAAATCGTGCAGCTCGTATCATTACTGGAGCACCATACAGAACCGTTCACACATGCGATGTTTTTTCTGATTTGGGTTGGTCAACTCTGGCACACAACCGCAAAGTTCAGAAAGCTATAATGATGCACAAAATTATGAATGGAAACTCTCCTTATTCATATTTATCTGAAATGTTTGAGAAGCAGTCTGGCTCAACTACTTATGACTTGAGGTCATCTGATTTCAATGTTCGGATACCTAATGTTCGAACTGAATGCTTTGCAGTTTCTGCGGCTTTTCTTTGGAACTCCTTACCAAATGAAATTAAAGAGGAGAAAGGTTTATCGAAATTTAAGGCACAAATTAAGAAACATAACTTCTGCATTGACAACTTGTAAATTCGCGATTTCACTGTAAATATAGTTTGTATCTATTACATATTCACATCTATTATATTTCATCTAGATACAAAAAAATGTAAATATAGTTCTGTTAAAACGTATACGGCTTCTAGGTTGACCAGACTTAATAAATTAACATTTGTAAATATTATTTCTGATAGAACCACCATGTTAATCTGAATCATTATCTAATCTAATCTAATCAACAGCCGAGACCGGTCTGAATTAATGTATTTGTGTATACATGTCATCCCGCTCTGAATTCATGCCGGTCTGAAGTCAGTTGGCTCGGTCCAGCAGACGGAATGACGGCTTGACACCGGTCTGAGTTATTTTCTCATGTAAACGTCTATTATAAATAATACTACAGTATGACCAAAACGAAATGGTCCCGGTTTGACTTCGTTCCGGTCTCATGTAAACGGGGCCTAAATTGTGTTCCTATGTGTGAAGCTTGCTCTCAGACTCAAGTATACAATTGAGTTGAAATAAATGTATATTTAAATTACTCGCTGGGGCACTGTGCCCGGGCGAGTATAGGTTTCGGCACGCATTTATGGTGGATCTCCAATCGTCGATAGCCACAAAATAGAATTTTAATGAGTTGCCTAATAAAACCCAATTGATCCTTTTGATCCTTTTCAAAATGGCGGCCTTTCGAGGAGTGGCCAAAATGTTGCAAACAATTTCGTTAAAATTCTGATTAAAATTCTGATCTGTTTTCTATGGATTTTGCATTGTGTCTAAAGGTGGTTTTCAAGTCCGAGCTTCGTGCGAGAACTGGAAAACCGCCTTTAACTCTGGACATTCTTGCTAGTTTAGTTAATGCATTTTTCTTGGTGGACCACTCTGAAAATCCGAAATTTGGATTGTTGAATTCCCGTGCACGAGTACTGAATCTGAATATATTAAAACGAGCCAAAGATAATTTCAAGGTAAAAGGTTATAACTTAAACTACACAACGTAGTTTTAATAGATAACTACTTTATGAGAAGCATATTGGCGTCAAATCAATATAAAATTTATCCAACAACAGTCTCTAATAATTGGCTGTTGCAACAAAAGTCCCTAATAGTTAGCTGTGGAAACGTGAAAACTGTAGTGTGAAATATGATGTTGTATTTGTAATGCCTGATGGCGCAAGGAGGATAAAATACCACCGTTCGTTTCAGCGTAAGAAATTGTTCTTACGGATGTCAAATGTATTACTGAACAACAGTATACTAATCTAGCGATTTATGGGAATTATGGCCTTCGTCTTTGAAAGCCAAGCGAAATTGTATTGTTGACCGATCGCTCAAAATTATTAAACTAATTGAAGTAATTATAAAAAATGCGGTACGTTTGATCCTTGATAACTTTAGTATCGTTGGTTTTCTCTTTTTGACCGTATACCAGTGGATTCGTCGCACTTCTCTCTTCATTTTGATAGTATTTTGAACCCAAAACTCCCAAAATATTTTATTTTGAGCGTTTTAAAGCGCAGTTTAATTCCTAGCATACGGACCAACTGGCGGCTGAATGTAGCGTACTGAAACGCTTTTATTTGTAGTTTTATTTGTAGGACACCGCATTTTAGTACTGTGTCTGGTTCTATAAAATCCTGAACTGGGTCATACTAACAAAAACATCAAAACTGAGCCACCTACCTGCAATACAAATCTAGCGAATTTGAGAGCGGCAGCACTCTCCCTTTGACAAGCAAAATCGACTGGTATGCCCACATTAAAATAGTAAAGCAGGGTGCATTGCTATTGCGGTACAGTGCAAATATGGTGACAAAATTTAGTTTTAATTTAATTTGTATAGCCCCAGCGAGTTAACGCTCTATTTAGCGTCTTGTTTGATCAAGAATAGGATTTGTAAGATTGATCAAATTGTAGTATTTTCTTGAAAATTCGCGGAAAATAAAATTTCTGCGCGGGGAACGCGCTCCGCAAGGAGACTATTTAAAATAAGAGAAATATGTATGAAAAGACTATTTGAAATATAATAATATGCATGAAAAAAATTCTCAATTCTTATTGGCTAAGAGCAGTGCAATTTTTCTAACATTACGAGTGACAAAATTTTCTAATAATATTAAACATGTTAAGTGGTAAATGTTTTTAATGATAACTGTAATTAAAATAATTTTAATTTCACATAAATTCATTTGGATTTGTTTTCTTTATTTGGAGAAAGAACCCCCCAACCACATACACATGCAAGGTAGCACTTCATTTGTGATAGTAACTTCTAGTGAATATATAACGCATGCATGTAATTTCTAGTATAGTTCATAATGTTGTTATTGAAATGCAATTATGTTGAGGTTCACTTTCAAGACTAACAATAGATGCCATACAGTAGATCTTGCTAGTTGCTACTGTAGTTCCAAAGAAATTACATTGTATAACGCGTGCCCTGATTGGTCGAAACCTGTGTTTGGATTAAACCATCCAAACATGGAAATTTTAAGTGCCTTCGCGGGAATTTTAAACTTTGTTGCTATTTTATAAAACAATTACTTTATAGTTCCCGCGTTTGGATGGCCTGATCCAAACACTTGGGAATGTTGCTCGAGTTAAGAAAAGCGCGCAAAATCACTCGCCCTTCGGCTCGTGTTTCGCGCGCTTTTCTTAACTCTCGCAACACACCCACGTGTTTGGATCAGGCCATCGACAGACAGAAACCATAAAGTAATTGTATAATAATCCATTTACAATCATAGATGCTGTGTTGGCGCTGCAGCTTAATCAGGTCTGGCTGTATGGATTTTAACAAAGTGTGTCGCAACTGATTAAACTCAGTGGAAGCAGGGGTATTCTATTACGTTTTGGGGAACTTACGACCAATATACCGTCCTACCATTGGCAATATTCACCTCATGTGCATCGCCAAGACAGATGATATCAAAAAATGTGGAAAAGATGCACTGTTCGATCCAATTGTTCGGGAGATAAATTCACTGGCAACAGTAAAGTGCCTATAGTACTATTATATCAAACAATGTATGACTTTACCACATAAACCAATTAACAAAAAAAGTTTTAATCGCCATCTGTTTAACCATTGTGGAAAACGATTCCTAAACTTATAGCAGGTAGTAATAAATTAATAATGCTGTGTGTATCTGTATACACCTGTATTCTAAAAGCTCACTCACACTCACTGAGTGCATGGAGGTTCAATCTTAGCTTGGTGGCAATGCAGTTTTTGGACCAGGAACTTGTCCCCAATCGCTGCTAATCTTGTCGTCGTCGTCGTCGTCGTCGTCGTCGTCGTCGTCGTCGTCGTCGTTGTTATTGTTGTTATTATTGTAATAATTTATTCACATACATAATAACCATGTGAAATTGAGATAATCAGGTTATCCCTATCTAACTTATCTCCAAAATCAACAATTACATTCTTGTATGCATACGTATTTCTAGTATTTTTATTAAACTTTTATTTTGTATTCCAGATTTTATTTCATTGTTATAACTTTAGTTGATAAATAACGTCGTACGAAACAAGAATAACACTTTCCAACATGTTGATCAGAGTGGCATTTGACGTGAATATGACATAAGATCAGAGACAAAACAACCAGTGCATGGTGGTGCCTGGTGGTGTAAC